>OY725188.1:11918200-12030700 GCA_963241965.1 Tortrix viridana | reverse complement strand
CGAAATTTATAAGAAAACAATCCCAATAATCCCCAGAAATCCTTAAAACCAATGCAGCAAATTTCAAATTCATTATTTATAAGGCAATAATATCTTTACTTTACTGTCTCAATTTAAAAATAAAAAATTAACAGATGTTAAAATCTGCATTAAAAAAAACAAGCAATCAAAGCGAAATTATGTCTCCCATTATCCCAGCCATACTTCCATATTTAAAAACATATGTTTGAATTTCGAACTCTACTTTTTAAAACCATGGAAACTGAACAATAAATAAATCGTAAAAACAACTGCCACATCCCTAACTACTTCCAAATTTGAAACTGCCTATTTCAATTTTAAAATTCGAACGGTGACTTTTTAATGTTTGCAACAATAGAGTAATAAATAAAGCGGTCTACTCACAGACATACGCGGCGAGAAGCGCGAGCGCGAGCGCGACAGGCGACATGACTGCCGCGCGGGCATGCCGGCCGCAGACTGCGTCGCCCCGCGCCCCCCACTGCGGCAGTGCGCTCCGAGCTTGCAACCCGCAACTAGTGTGAAGTAAGCCTACTATTGGTATGGTCGTTAATTAGGATACACTTAAAAAAATCTCGATTTTCCATTCATCACATTCAGTTAATGTTTTGCAAAGCTTCCGGCTTCCACTTGGAGCTAACTTTTTTTATAACATGAAGAAGGCAAAAGAGCACACTAACTACCTGACTGAGATGGAATGTTTCTTCCACTGGCTGACACAGGAACGCAGTAATGAAAACTTTTTTAAATCAGTGGACAATCTCACACAAATTGACCCAAGCCCAAAATAAAGCTCTACGCTTGTACTTATACAAGAGAAATACATAGAAAATATTCATGACTTAGGAACAAATAGCCGAACGATTCGATTCAAACCCGGGACCGCTGGCTTAGTAGGCCAACCGCGTCGTCAACTTTGTATGTGTGATTTTTTTGATGGACCATATGCTATTGGTGCGAGGCAGCGTTACAGCTTTGCAATGTGCGGTAGGTGGTGTGACCCAGTGGATGAGTATAACCCAGTTGCTTAGCTTGGCAGGATTGCAGTTTATGTATGAGAATTAAAAAAAAATGCAATTTTTCTTAATTAAAAATTCGAAGCCATGGTTCCTAAGATAAACCCTTACTTTTATAATTTCAGATTTCCACTCACGACCCATTTAAATTGCTCATCCTGTATATCTAATTCTGAATAGCTATCGTCTGTGTAGACTATTTAAAAGTCTGAATCTTACTTTATACGAATATAATGATATTAAAATGAATGATGTGAAATAATAAAAGTATTTTTTTAACATGGGTCGGGTCGCAGTGGAAAACCGCTTCAACCACAGAAGTCCCAACGCACGCTTCCGTATTCAATTGTCACTGCACCTTTCTACTTAGCGTGTGTCGAAACAGCACGCTAAGTTAAGATAACCTATAGTCCCTGAGCCCGCTCCAAAATTGCCTACGTCATATGACATCACAATAAAGTGCATCGCACACGGTCGGAAAAGTTGTCGCTCACGTCGTAAGGGTATACAGACCATTTAAGGACGATCAGAGACGGTTCAGTATCCGCTTTATTTAAGTAGACAAGCAAATCAAAACAATTTTCAAATACACTGATGCCGCTGCTTGTTTTTAACAATTTCAATAGTTGAAGATGTAGCTGAGCTGCTTCGTTGAAAACACACTAAAACATGAATAACTAGCTTTTCGCGACTTCGTCCGCGTAGAAGTCGTTTACCGCTGCTCCCTCGGGAACAGTACAATTTTCCGGCATAAAAAGTATCCTCTGTCCTTCCCCAGGACTCAAAGTATCTCCATACCAAATTTCATCGACATCAGTTCAGCGGTTAAGCCATGAAAGCGTAACAAACAAATAAACAAGCTCATTTTCGCATTTAACTATAATATTACTAAGGATTATCTGTCAGGTCAACTCCCGTTTGCCGGTTAATAATTCTTCGACAAATTCAATAGCTGATTATTTAAAGACCGATTTTTATATCTCAAGATAACGCTTTCAGCGGGCATAGCGTGCATTTGACAGGTGCCAGGGAAATTACATTCCATATTCTAACGTGTGACTGAACGCTTAAGGTTTAAAATAAAAGTGTCTCGTCCTGACTTTTACTACCTTTTATTACGAAGCGATATTATCCGGTATTACTAGAGTAATGAATCGTTCAAATCTATTAAGAGCCTGTGCACACTATTGTTTTTGACCGGGGGTCTAAGGGCTAAAAACGCTAGTGTGCACAGGCTCTAAGCTAAGCATGCTTTTTAATTACTCTAGCAACTTTATATTCGTGCTGTCACTTTATTCTTGTGATGCATGTAAGCCAGATAATTTGAGCTCCTTTTCTTTCATATGTCAAAGAAAGTGATAACTTTAACTGATAGATAATTTTATTTTGGGATTGGGACAAACGGGCCGAAGAATACCATCTAACAGAATGCGACTTTATTTAAATAGGACCGACACGAGTCCGGCGGCAGTGGACAAGCGCTCCCACGGCGTCCCGCGTCCAATTACCGCGGTGAGCCTTGCTCTCACCAATGTGTCGACACTGGGCCGACACGTGCCAGTTATTTATTGTTACAACGGACACTAAGAGTGAATGGAATTTGCTGTTAGAGAGAGATGGGTGATTATCAAAAAAAAATTACGTAGTTAAGATCGTTAAATGATAATTTTCTTCCATTATATGACGAAAATTAACCATACAACAATTCAATCAGTAAAACATATGGCTAACAATAATTCTCTTATTATGTCAGCATTGTATTCTGTTGGTGTCCGTATTAAATAAATAAATAAATATGCTTAACTTTCGTCAAACAATGGAAGATAATTAAATATAAATAAATATAAATATCAGGGGACAATCTCACACAAATTGACCTAGTCCCAAACTAAGCTCTAGGCTTGTACTATGGGTACTAGACAACGATAAACATACTTATATAGAGAAATACATACTAAAATATATAGAAAACATCCATGACTCAGGAACAAATACTCGCGCTCATCACACAAATATTTGTCCATACCGGGATTCGAACCCAGGACCGCTAGCTTCGTAGGCAGGGTCACTACCAACTAGGCTAACTGCGTCGTCTTTAACGTTTATTAATTAAGGCGTTAACTACGTACATTTTTTTTTTGATAATCACCCAGATGGGTAATGAAGATCGGTAGTTATAGAGAGAGAATACAAACGTAATTTTTTTTTAAAATAAAAGTTATTTTAAACCTTAAGCGTTAAGTCTTACATTAGAATATGGATTAGATGTATCCATTGCCCTAGCAGCTGTTTTTTTAAAAACCGTCTAAGTATATTTATCGTTGCCGGCAACTACAACCTTGGAGCTTAGTTTGGGACTAGGTCAATTTGTGTGAAATTGTCCCCTGATATTTTTTTTAAATAAACTAAAGCCAATGAATGATTGTGCAAAAAAATAATTGAAAAGTAATTTAATGTTTTATTTTTAATGAGTAATGAGCCTTACCAGCTGGCATTTTTTTCTCACGTTCTGTTCTTGTTCTGAGTAACTTAGCGTGAGGTCATTTTCTATGAAATCGTTATAAAAATAATGGACATAATTAAACGCCACCGACCCGCACGCGACATAACTTACGTACTTGATATACAGCGTGATTGGTTATTTGATACTTTAGTTAGTTTTTTTAACTATATTTTAACCCTTTTACTAACAACGTACCTAATACCTGTGATCACGAATATAATATGACAACGAACGCCTCTGGGCATACTTAGTAGAGGTCAGTCGTAGAGGGTCTACGTGCTACGCTTCTACGACCGCTCCGGGTGTAGCTACAAATAATAAAAGTATGGCGATGTATAAAATGTTTTGGCACTTGAACCATTACTTCAACCATTACATCGGGACTATCCAAATAAAATTTGCAGGGTTACTAACTCACCAATTTTTGAGGTAGTTTTTGAAATAGTTTAGGTATAGATATTTTTTTTGCCAAATTCCCAATAACTCAGAAACAAATGAAAATTGCTGAACATAATATGGGGATAATTTGGATCGGTTTAGGCAAAAGGCATCTAAGTATATGTTTTTTTTTTAATTGCCGCATGTATGACGGATCATCACTTGAGAATGGCTCAACCGATTTGGCTGATTTTCAGTCAGGACATTGTTTGTATAAAAGGCTTTTTTTAGAAAATTACACCCGTGCGAATCCAAGGCGGGCCGTAATAGACTTCTATTATTCGATAACAATGGTTGTTTACACTTTTAACCTTTTGACCACTGTAGTCTGATATATAATACACACTTTAGCTGATGTCAACCATCCTCAAATACACTTAGGTCTATTTTACGCTGTCAACCATGACGGCTATGGCCGTCGATGGCGTTCGAAAGGTCAATGAACAATTTAAACAATCTACAAACTTAAAATAGAAGGACAAGCAGGATTTATCCAATGACATTCAAAGTTATATGATTTGAACCATGTTCAATAAAATATTAAGCCGACTTTACGTCAAATTATGATGATTCATGAAAAAGAAACTTATTCGTAGTTAATCTTATTGTTTTGCAATAAATTCGTAACAAACAAAAGTATCTCGCGCAAAAGCTTTGCTTGTTTACGGCTGTGTCCAAAAACTTAAGCATAACTTTCTGTTACAGACACTTACGGGTCTAAACTTTGACACGACAGTTTCTATTCAGCGATAGTTTGGTTCTTAAGATAAAGGAACGAATGCAGAACAAGCATTCATTTTTATCTACGAATGAAACATGTAAGAAGTCAAGTTTAACCTATTTTTAACCTATTATTAACCTATAATTAACCTATTTTTAACCTTTTTTTAACCCCCGACGCAATGGGGTGTTATAAGTTTAACGTGTGTATCTGTGTATCCGTGTATCTGTCTGTAGCATCGTAGATCCCAAACGGATGCCCGTCTGCATGTTTTGACATTGTCGTCTACATATGTATATCCACTCCACACCGAATATCCACTTTAGGTACACGTCCTAAAGTAGATATTCCAATTTCATACATTTTCATATACGAGGTTGAGTCAGAGACCCGTCGATATGTATGTTAAATATCCACTACATACATTATTATTAGAACCCGTTATCAAGCGGGCAGTTTGGTGGCTACCTAAAGCTGGCCATACACTCTAGTGTATGCCTGCGCAGTTTTGTCTGTACAGTTGAACTGCACAGGTAAACCCTAGCTAGTGTGTATGGTCAGCTTAACATTAGTGACAAGTGACGATGTAGCTATGATAGATAATCTATGGAAACTTTATTTTTTTTAATGAAAATTGTTCAGTTTCATTGGCTGAGTCGCCAAGCAACGTGGCGTAATTAAAGTGGGTACTGGGACACTCGTGACGCTAAGACGAATATTTCTTTCTTTCTTTCTTAAAGATAAAGTAAAAACGAGCCCAGTTTCGTCTCAGCGGATTAATTTATAAGTAATCAAAAGTGTTTTCGTTGTGAAACATGAGCTAGTTATTTGGACGTTCATTAAAAATATTATCTTTTAAGTTTAAGTAGAGAGCAGGTTGGATGTCAAGGAAATACTCCAGGGGGGGTAAGGTGAGCTTTTCTAATCAATGTGGATGGGCGCCAAGAGGATAAGGCCGTAAATCCACCTGCTCAGAATGTCGCTTAGGATATTTCTCTTATAGCACGGAGAAGGCATGCACTGAAGCTACCGATGGTGTGAGCCCAGAATTGTAAATATGTACTGCTGACTAAGATGAACACCTCGACGCTAGTAAATTAAGTTTTTTACTATCGCACGGGCGTTAAAACACTGAGAAAAATATTTAACCAAACAACTTCGGTTAATTCAGAAATAAGCATAATTTGCTAAGGCGTTATTAGTTTTGTTGATTTAACAAACTGTTTGTCTGTAAAGAATAAAGCAGTTAATGTTTTGACTGATTTGGTTAGGTATTCCCTTAGAGTAGTCACTTTTTCAGCAGAAATTAGCTTTCGATGAAGTGAAATTCGGTGAAACGACACATTCGCTAAATAATAATTCGATATTTCAAGGAGCACCGGTCAATCCTATTTGTATTGTTTTTTTATGATTCTCCCTTTTTCTCTTTTACAAATGCTAAGTGGTCCGATAATATTGTCATCACCCATTGATGATTAAAATTAAGTAAACCATACGAAATATCTCCTAACTTCTAATATTCTCTACTTCTGCCATCATAAAGTTATAGCATTAGCCTCTCTAGCACCTTCCCATTCTACCGTAATGAAAGCGCTGAAATACGACAGAGGCTGCGAGCGCCGACGTTATTCAGCCCGACTTCAATGTATGGTAATGTGCCAAGTACGTGTGAGGAATTCAGGGTAATTGCTAAAGCCACGCCCTACGAGGGCGATTCAAAGGGAACGCGATTGCGAAGCGATCTGATGCGGTGACACGCGAATTCAATGCGATACGGTGCGACGCGGCAGCTTTGAACTACGTGCGCGCGAATCGCTCCGTACCTTCTGCGCACTGTGTCACGTTCGCACGAAAATTCAAACTGACTGACGTTTCGTTTCGTGCCGCGCCGCACCGAACCCCGCGTGCATTTGGTCACGGAGGACACTTCAATAGGTATCGACTGTTTGTTGTTTTCGCGACGCGCCGCTTCGCGTTCGCGTCAAGATCGCTCACACAGGACGCCGGGTAAGGTAATTAATTAAGTTAATAATTTGATTTCAAGTGTTACGTTTGTGTATTGATATGGGTATTTACCTTAAATTAAGATGAATTATTATTATTGTAGATATTTATTTTATTTCCATTAGGCAATATTTTTACAGTACCTAACTATTATTATTATTTGTGCGTGCGTTATGTTAAGAATGAATATTTATGTTATTTGAAATACTTTACGTAGAGGTTATCTAATATTATATTACAAAGAGATTGTAAATAATAAATACTAGCCTTTACAGCTTCCAAGGCGACCAAATTAGCTCTTAGCTCAGATTGCAGTAAAACGACGCTTTAGCAATAAACACCTCGACCTAAGCCTACCACAAAATCTATATCGATTGCTAACTATTTCTCGTATCTGACTACACTTGTTCCTTAAAAAATTACCTTATTTTCTTTAGGATAACGTCAAAGTTTCAAGTTATCAGGTAAGCTACATACGCTGTTTAGAAAGTTAAGGTAAAAATTCTGCAATCTTATCCGTGCTAATGAAAAAGTAGACAGTGCCAAAGAGCCCTTGAACGTAAGTGGTAAGAATGGGTTTTGGCAGCCGCAATATAGAGTTGGTACAAGTATTAACACCATCCTGCGCATGATAGCGGGTAGAGTGGACTGCCCGTATTTAAATCACTGCGGAGTACTGCTTTCCCCTAACAGTGTAATTTTATTTTAGGTTAATACGACTAACACCTTAGATTAAGTTTTCTCACTAACAAAATATGTGTCAAAATGGTTACACGAAATAAAGTATTTTATTTATTTATTTATTTATTTATTATGAGTGAATTGACACTTTTCCTGTTTGAAAACATTTTAATCGATTTTGAAGGATGTTATTAATTTTTCATCGTTGCCTTTCAGTTATGAATGGGCGTATTCTAGGGCATTTCTAACTAAAAGTAAAAATCGGTTAACAAGTCAAGAAAAAGCCAAAGTCAGTAAAGAAATTATTGCACCAACATTAATTTGCTATTTCAGTGGCTTAAGGTATATGGAGCGTCCTATAGCTTTTGTGCCATGTAAGGAACATGTTTTTTTTTACGTTTTATTTATTCGGTTTACCAATAAAGGAGCGTTCCCACTGAGAGCATTCGCGTGTAATGAGCATTCGGCGCCGAATATTCGAGTGGTGTGGACGTTGAGCTGAGCGTACAAAGCTTACAAATTATTGAAATTATTGCTCGTTTACAAATGCTCGGGTAACAATAATGCTCTCAGTGAGGACGCTCCTTAAGTTAAACTGTAATGCAAGTTTGATTTTTACACTCGATCATATGCAAATAAAAGCAACGAACAAAACGTAAATAACAAAACGTAGTGGTTATATTCTCTTTGCAACGAACCATCTCATTTTTTTTTTAATGAGCTTTGGCTTCCAGGGCCATCAGAACCATCTCATATGGGACCACATTGCATTGCACTCACAGATTATAAGGCTTGATTGCACTGTCATTTCTCAAACAAGAAAAATCGTTATAAAAACTTTTTTAATGTTGTTGTCTGACTTATTTAGTTCGAGTTGCATTTGTAAAAAGGTTCTATTTCAGAGTTGTACATATTTCCGCTTTCCATAACGAATGGTTGGTATTTACTCAGCGACACAATAAATGTCCGTATGAAGGACGGATTTAACAAAGCCGGGAGTGCATTTGATGCATACAAATAGGGTGTGTTATGAGGAGGAAACTGGAAAGGGATCAACGAAGACCACTACTGTGGGTTTTATTTAATTATTTTTTGACGTTTCATGCTGGCTGTTTTTTGTTTTATTTTTACAGCCATTAAAAAAACCGGTCAAGTATGAGTCAGACTCGTGCACTGAGGGTTCCGTATTTAAGTACGTACTTCAAAAATATACCTTTGGATGCAACACAGAAGCTGCATTACATTGCGAATGGCTTGTTGCAGTATTAGTTTGTCCGAACCCAGGTGCAACACAGCGGGCTGTAGTGCAGCCGTGTTTGACTGTTTACCATAATGTAAAGACGGGTGCATCACAGACACCTTTAGTCTGTGCTACACAGATAAGCATGGAGAACATAATGCTAATAAGTTAGGTCAATATCAACTTGATAGGTTAGGTTAGAGTTGTAGAGTAGTAGAGTTGTGTCCTTAGTCTATGCTACACACACGGATAAGTATGGAGATGCTTAATAAATATAAGACTATGTAAACTGTTGACATCATTACCCTTCTTTTGACTTCACTTACTGCCGCACTCAGAGACGTCAATTATTTTATAAGTTTCATTAATGTTGCTGTGTCTTATTCTATTGGTATTGCAAAGAAAGTGACAGCAGCAACTTTAATCAAACTTAAAAGATAATTGACGGCTCTGAGTGCGGCCGTTAGTCGGATAAAAGTGTGGAGTAGAGTTAGACGATAACACTTTTAAGATTCAACTTTTACACGTACGCTGTTTTCTGTTCAAAACCTAAGCAATCCCTTTTGGTAATAAAGTTGTGTTACAATATGTCGACGTGTGCCAAACAAGTGCGATAATAAAACACAGCGGGACGTAGGTTCAGTGCCGGGCTGAATACGAATGACCTTTTTAGCACTTAAAGAGGCTGAGATGACCGCTATATGACAACTTCGGGTGCTTTTAACGTTCCTGGACTTTAGGAAAATATGAAATGACGTTGACAAAGGTTCGGTAATATAATGTAGTACGTATGTACCTAAAATAGTCGCCGTCAATAGAACTTGTGAACGATGTAAACAAAACCAAACGCACCAATTCACCATAATTACTCGATAATCACGTACTTTTAAAGATCAAGTGAGGTCTTTGCAATGATTTATACACTAGATCACTATTTTCGTGTTAAGTTTAAGATGAAATTACTATTCAATTTACGTTATTTTGAATAAAAACACGCTTGGTGAATATTTGAGGTTATGTGTCAAACAGTACTAATTTGTTTAAATCTTTTCCAAATTCCATTGACGGCGACCTTACCTATGGTGTCCTATGGTTTAACAGATACTATTTAATCGAATGTGTCGTTTCACCGAATTTCATTTCATCGAAACCTAATTTCTGCTGAAACCTTACTGTTTTCAGGATATCTTAAGCATGGTGCTCACAGGTCTAACGTAACCTAACCTACCACCAAAAACTTAACTCCTGCACGTGGAAATGCCTGTCGATGAAATGATAATTCGGCGAAGTAAAACATTCTATGACCTATGACAATCGTATTGCTATAGCTATAGTGCCCGAACAGGATATCGTGTTGATTAACCTGTAAAAGTTTTAAAGAAAATACCAATCTGTAACTATAGCTTTTGTGCCATGTAAGGAACATGTTTTTTTTTACGTTTTATTTATTCGGTTTACCAATAAAGGAGCGTTCCCACTGAGAGCATTCGCGTGTAATGAGCAGTCGGCGTCGAATATTCGAGTGGTGTGGACGTTGAGCCGAGCGTACAAAGCTTACAAATTATTGAAATTATTGCTCGGGCTCGCACCTCTAAGTTTTTCGGAATTTATGTGCGAAATATAATTTCTAAATTTACCATGAGCTTTTCGGTGAAGGAAAACATCGTGAGGAAACTTGCACACACCTGCAAAGCAATTTGACGGTGTGTGCGAAGTGGGAACTATAGCCCAAACCCTCTCATTGTGAGTGGAGGCCTGTGCCCAGCAGTGGGACAATATAGGCTGGATTATTATTATTATTTGCTCGTTTACAAAAGCTCGAGTAAAAATGCTCTCAGTGAGGACGCTCCTTAATAGTGAACGGTTCGTCACGCGTAAATGAATATTCACGTTTAGCAAAATTAGCACTACCCTTCGATCACATAACAAAGCATTAATTTGATGAATAAAATAATTATTTTAAAGTCCCAGAGGAGCAATAATGAGGTCACCCACCTCTTGGCCAAGCCAGGACTTCGAGCAGCGGCGGCGCCGAGCGTATTCCCTCTTCATTGCTCGGTCGGGACGCTCACCGCACAGCGATTAATTAACGTACACGCAATGTATTAGGAAATCCATCGACGCGCCGCCATTCGCAAGTCGAGGCCCTACGTCTCACCTCATTGCTCGACAACCCTAATAGTTGCTCGGTAACGGAAAAACAACCCGTAGCAACCACCACAGGCGATCACAATATCCTGACATTGTCAATAGTTGAACTTTATAGCTGTTTTAGTGATCTTGTGGATATTTTAGTACGTGCGATATGTCGGGCGTTATAAATAGACCTATGAGCCAAATGCGGAAGATGGAGGCGGTACGTTATTAGCAATTAAATATTAAACTCATAACTTGTAGCAATGGGTAGAGTCGGATATGCCGATCGTATTTTGACATGCTTGGGGGCGTATGTGATCTCAAGACACGTCAAAATTAGCAGAAAACTGTCATTTTGGACGTCTTGAGACGGCATCTCAATATGCGCCCATAGATACTATTTATTTGACTCGGTGAGCCTGCTTAGTAGTGACCATGCCTACGAAATTAGCAGTCCCGGTTCGATTCCCAGCAAGGGAAAATATTTGATGAGCGCTGAGTATTCTTGAGCGTTGAGGTTCCATCACTTTCCAGTCAGAACAAAGATTCTCCTCGTTCAAGCCCTCGTTGTCCCTGTAATCGATGACGCTGATGTGTGTTGCACCAATATCCCAAATTTCCCTAAACAGGCTGGATCGTCTCCTAAACAATTGTATTCATTTTCTCTAAAAATAGCACCAACCTTGACATGTTTCTGTTTGGCCTGTTGGTTGAGTGGTGGAGGATGACTTAAGGCTTAAGGAATCCGCCATTTGTACTTCATTTGTATCTAACTATATTGTGCAATAAAGGTTAAATAAATAAATAAAAATAAATATCCTAGGTCAATAATGTTTCTATGTATTTAAGTACTAGTTACCCGCACCGGCTTCACTCGGGTGCAACTTTTCAAAAAAAAAATGTATTCACACAAAAATGATACAAGCCTTGTCCTGATAAAAAAATACGAACACAACAAAAAACAGCCAAATCGGTCGAGCCGTTTTCAAGTGATGATGTTGCCTCGTATCATTTATTTATTCAACTCTTAAGATTTTTATTTAGTCGTCCATTTTAATAATATTTATAGAGTCGCCTATTTGTAGTATTCAGATGCTAAATCAAAGGTCTTAGGTCGCATACGACCCGATTATTAATTATTTATTTATTAAACAACAGAAGGAAACCCTCTTCCGCGCCAGAAAGCGCATCCTCCGTTACCTGGTGCACAGTTTCCTGAAGACCGAGGGTCTGTTCCACGCAGCAGACACCATGGCTGACGAGGCCGGGCTCACGACAGAGTACGAAGTCTGCGATAACATCGACCTGGATATTATTATGCAGGTATGTTTAACAATTAAGACTTCGTGGTGGCAGGACCTTATTACAATTTTTTTTTCAGACTCGGTCCATAGTGTTAGTCACGGCCAAAAACTAATTAAATTATGATTTCAAAGATTACATCATTATACAGGGTGTCCCAATATCAGTAACCCACATTGACACCGGAGGTATACCAGCCTAACATGATATTAGTAAAAATCGCATGGTTTTCATGATTTGCCAGTTTAAAGGTTTTTTCCAGTACAAACTTTAAACTGGCATATCTCGAAAACCATGCGACTTTTACTGAGGTCATGTTAGGCTGGTTCGGTCCGTCTAAGGCTGGTCTGCCTCCGGTGTCAATGTGGGTTACTGATATTGGGACACCCTGTATACAAAACCGGCGCGCGCTTTCGACTTACATTTGACAATTTCGTATACATTGTGGCAAAGGCATTAATAATAAATATACCACATTTAGTACACATATAAAGTTTATTATAGTTTAAGCACAGTCCACAAGAGAATAGAAATTATTTACAAAACGAAAGAGTTAACACAGTGCATGGAAGAAGAAGAACGAAGCAAAAACAATTATCATAACCACGTTACGTAACAGTACGTTCGGGTGGCGCGCGCGCAGCCTCTCGACGTCGTATCGCTAAATCGACTGACGGCGGTGTCAAAAACGAACGCGCACGAAGGTGCACGAGGATACCCGAGCGATAACGCATCGGAACGCGGCGCGGCGACCGGGCAGCTGCGCGCGAGCTTAAATAATACAATAATATTTCGCCACAACATAATAACAGTTAGGATTTGGTATTGTTTCCCCAAGAAACTAAGATCTTTACAAATAATAAAGGGTGCCATGATCGAACCGGTTATCTGGAAGACTCGGTTCGCTGAGCACCACCGAGGCAGACGGCAGGGAAGTAGGTCACCGAGGAAATAGGGAAACGCATCGGTTCAAACTGCCTTAAGTATGTCGCGAGTATATTTCCGGCGCGGATTACGCTTCCGGACGGAAAAGTTTGGGTTATAAAGAGGTAAAATGAAGGGTGTTTTGCGTGTATATTACACGTCATATCTACGTATTAACCCTTAAGAAGAACATACTTATCAGCAAGATTTAAGACAAAATAAACTTAAAGACCTCTAGCAGAAAACCGTATCTTACAAAAAACGTTTCATTTTACAAACATATCATTTGGCAAACCGCATTTTTTTTTCCGAAACTTACTTATTTCAGGACCATAGTATAGGACTATAGGTAAGGTTAGGTTAGTTTTATAAAAATACTGAAATATTTACAGTTTCGGAAAAAAATCGGTTTGCCAAATGATAGGATTGTAAAATGAATCAGTTTTTGAAACGTTATTTACCAATTGATGGTAAACCCAGATAACACATAATTACTATTCTGCCCTGCTAAGGTAAAAGGCAGTATTTTACACAAACATACTGTAATTATTGCAACCTCATTACTGGGTAATAAGGTTGCAATTGCTACAGTAGTTTTGTGTAAAATACCGCCTTTTACCTTAGCAGGGCAGTATTATACCACCGTGTCTGTCTGTATGTTACCGCTGATCTCAAACTACTGGTTCGATTGTGATGTGATTTTTAAAACTTTCCGAGGAATGTTTAGATTCATATTTCACCGTGCAAAATCGGGGCGGGTCGCTAGTATACAAATAAAAGAACAACCTTACACAAATATCTGGCTAAAAAAAATGCCAAACTATAAACACTAACTATAAACTAATGCCGTACATCCATAGCTACTTCTACCCTCAAACATCCAAAACTCATCAAATACTTATTTATAGTCATATATCTTTGCGGCAAATTGAACTCGGGACCGCTAGCATCGTAGGCAAGGTCATTGCCAACTAGGTTATCCGCGTCGACAAACAATATTTAACTCGGTCCGACAGATTCTCCCAGCATAAAAATAGAAACGTTGCCTCTCGTAACCTTTTCGTTCGGGTAAACACATTTAAGAACGTAAACAATAGATACATAAGTACGATTATATGTGATTTGTTTACGTAGCTAAGTAGGCTACACGGTTTCAAACAACGGTTTAAAACAGGTGGTTTACAACCGTGTAGACAGTGGTATTAAACTAAATTTCGCATGACCCAAATTTGGCAGATATCAAACAAATGGGCTTTGAAACCGTGTAGCAGCTCGCTTCTACCAAGGTCACTTGGTTTAAAACCATGATTTCAAACCGTGTAGCACACGCGAAAGAAACGGGGAATCCTTTTGGAATTATATTTATCATAATCACTATAATATAGCTTGTAATAACTATTTTCAGAGCGCGTCTTAGTTAATTGAAAACACTATAACAAATCATAAAGCTACATTGTTATAAAACCCGGCTATTATTAATTCATTGCTTTCTTACAAATTCTGCTAATTTGTTGCTATTCTATCGTACCAAGTTATAGCGTTAGGGCCGTTCCAGGAGACGCGTTTTACGCTCGCGCGTAGACACTCGCGCGTTCCCGGGATACTAGAGCTACATACGTTCCGTCCGAGGTAACGCGCGGCAGCATCTGGACAAGATGTATGTAGCTCTAAAGTATCCCGGGAACGCGCGAGTGTCAGGCTCAGGCCGGCGGCCAAACGATCCGGCCCTATTATATTGATATCAGATTTCACCAACCACTTAACAGACGATTAGAGTGTTAACAGCTGTCAAAATGTATGAACTAACAGTCGATTAACATTTAACATCGTATGGTGAAATTGGTACTTAGTCTAACCCCCTTATTCATAAACGCACAACAAATATGCTTTGTCACTTTCAGTCAGATTGAAAAGTCACAATGAAAGATAAGGACAAACCATACACTGCAAGCATTATTTTATTGATTAATGTGATTATAAAGAGGGTAGGTCTTAGTTAGAACTAAATAAACCCCGGTTTATTTCGCATCTGAAAACTACTAACAAAACAAAACAAATTTAGCTAAACTACTAAAATATCATTTGTGTCTGTACTGCCGTCAGAGCGTCAGGAATTGCGTCACAAATATGACAATATGACAAGTTTATGGGGCGGGACGTTTGGCCGCCGGCCTAACGCGTCATCTTGGTACGATACTATACTTAAGATAGTAGCAGGAATAATTAGAACGTCATACGAATCCCTACTAATATTATAAATGCGAATGTAACTCTGTCTGTCTGTTACTTCTTCACGCTTAAACCGATTTAAGTAGATGGGTATGGAGATAGTTTGAGTACCGGGGAACGATAGTTTTTATCCCGGAAAAAATATAGTTCCCGTGGGATACACGATAAACCACGATTTTGTAAAGTATTTTTTACTCAAAAACTACAAAATAATACCTAGCATAAGCATCTTATTTACATGGACGAGATAATATTTGACAGGTGCTAAGGAAATTAATACACCGATTCCATATTGTAACATAAGACTTAACGCTTAAGGTTTAAAATAAAAGTGTCTCGTCCTGACTTATATTACCTTTTATTACTAAGCGACTATAGCGATTTTCACTTTTTTATAGCGATTTTATCAAGACACGTTTAAATGAATTCATTTCCCTAGCACCTGTCAAATTTTATCTCTTGCATGCATGCTAGAGGGCCAAGGTGGAAATAACTTACTCCACATAGAGAGAGAGATACCTTTAAGAGCCGAATTTTCCATCTCCAGACCTGTCTAAATTTTACCTGTTCTGTTTTTCAAATAAAAACCTTAAGCGTTACGTCTTACGTTAGAATATGGAATAGATCTACCTATTCATTTTCCTAGCACCTGTCCAATTTTATCTCGTGTATGCATGCTAAGCCCGGTTGTATTACTATGATGTTGATTCTTATCTCAAAGTAGGTTTCCTTGTTTCGCAGCCCCCAAGTTATGAGTTCGGATAAGTTCAACTTTGCACTCATTATGATTTTTATCCAAGGAGACTTGAGAATGAAGTAAAGTTTATTACTCTTTTAAAGTAAGGCTTGGATGCCTTACAATAAAGGATGCTTTATTCAGGTCACGGCTAGTGAAAGGGATGTAGGCATAGTTTCTTAATGCTATCCTTTTCATTGATAACTAGCTTTTGCCCGCGACTCCGTCCGCGTAGAAGTCGTTTATCAGTTTTCCCTTGGGAACTACCACATTTTCCGGGATAAAAACTATTCTATATATTTATCCAGGGTATAAGCTATCTCCATTCCAAATTTCATCTAAATCCGTCCAGCCGTTGCAGCGTGAAAGAGTAACAAACTAGCACACAAACTTTCGCATTTACATATAATATTAGTAGATTAGTTTTGAATTTCTGAAGGTTAACATATATCTAGATTAAGTAACAACTGGCAAGCCACTGATACTGTGTTAACGCTGAATACGGTTACAGAGTCCTTAGCCAAAATGCATTACGCTAACTAGCGTTTCTATTCGTTTCGTTTTTAAACCAATCGCGTCACTGGTAGATCACGTGACTCTCCGTATGACGTGATCTACCAATGACGCGATTGGTGTAAGAGGACTGTGAACCAACTGCAAAATCTAGCCTTTTCATACAAACGGCGATAACGTTTTCCACCCCCTAAACGTTAACCGAATTCGACCAATTTTTTATATGTGGTTAGTCGGAACAAATACTATGTCCGTACGTTTCGTTTTATAAAATATTGATTAGTTATAAAGAGATTAGGACCGAAATTACTTTTGTATGAAAACAATAAAACGAGAATCAATCGAAATTTATTAATAATATTGGAAAAAAACGAAACGTACGGACATAGCTTTTGTTCCGACTGACACCGTATCAAAAATTGGTCAAAATCGGTTAACATTTAGGGGGTGGAAAACGTTATCGCCGTTTGTATGGAAAGCCGTCACCTCACAATCCTCTTAAAAACTAAACGAATAGAAACGCTAGTTAGCGATGGGTATCTTGGCTAAGGGCTCTGCTAGCCACTTTGTAGGGTTCCGTAAGGTCTAAGGTTGCCAACGGAAACCTATACTAAGCCTCCGCGGTCCGTCTGTCCGTCCGTCTGTCGCGCTGTATCTCATGAACTGTAGATACACAGTTGAAATTTTCGCAGTGTTTATTTCTATTGCCGCTATAAAAAACAAATAATACAAATTAAAGGAGGCCCCTATACAAGAAACGTGATTTTTTCGGCGTTTTTGGTCGATACTTGTACTATGGTACGGAACCCTTCGTATGCGAGTCAGACTCGCACTTGGCCAGTTTGTTAGGTAGGTATGTAAATATGTCCGCAACTTCCACTGATTTGTATGTAATTTGGAACGGAGATAGCTTATAGGTAATACCCTGAATCAAATCAACACAGGCTTCTTTCTGAAAAAACTATGTTTCCGTGGGTTAGTCAACGCAGACGAAGTCATCATTTCAGCCGAAAGACGTCCATTGCTGGACATAGGCCTCCCCCAAGGTTTGCTACAAGTATCGGTTGCATCCATCGGTACCTAGTATAAATTAATAATAATTAATTAATATTAATTATATATAATTCTCGTATCGTAGACATGCTTACGAGTTGGAGAAAACTCATAAAATAATGAGCTTGTGATTGCCGCAACATCTCATGTTTGGTGGATTTATATTTTTATAAATCATACTTTTTAACACAAGACACGGGTAAGGTGCCGTGAAAATTAAGATTCCTTTACCCAGCAGTGGGCGGATGTGGGCTGAAATGAAGATAAAATGATGATGATACTTTTCAACCTTTCATTGTCATGTTAAATATAAAAGACATTATTCAATGACAGCTAAAAACTAGAGCTAATGTCAACCTTAACTCATAGACACTCAGGTCTATTTTGCGCTGTCAAATATGACGGTTGGCGTTGAACCAGTGATGCGGATATTGCGGATACATCCATCCGTGACCAAAGAGACAACCGTGGTAACGAGCTACATTAAAAAGTCGATTGACCCAAATAACAATTATTTCCAGGACTACACCAATTATTACCTGACGCGGTTCAACAAGGCGCCGCTGTTCCTTCGTCAGGTCGAGCAGCCGACGCCGAAGCGGCCGCCGACGCGGCAGGCGCGGCCCAGGCCGGAGCCGGAGCCCGAGCCCGTCAAGGAGACCCCGGACCTGCCTGAGAGTTTCACTATCACGCAGTTGAAGAAAACGGTGAGGATTAGAAAACCAAGTATCTGTAGTAGGTACCTAGTATCTAATCGTATTCCTAATCCCTACTGATATTATGAATTCGAATGTAACTCTGTCTCTGAGATAGTTTGAACCCCGGGGAAGGACAAAGGAGTAAGTTTTTATCCCGGAAAAATTTATATTTCCCGTGGATTACACGATAAACGACTTCTACGCGGACGGAGTCGCGGGCAAAAGCTAGTTAATGATATAAAAGCTAATCTGTTCGCACCACCGAGTTGGGCAATATTGATAGGCCTCCTTTGCAATGCTAAGCTAAAATGCGATATCTCTGACAAAACTGCTGTAGCAATGGCTGCCTCATTACTAACAAGAGAGGACTGAATCTGCTTTGGTTATCGAATTTGAGATATCCCCTTTTAGCTTAGGACGGCAGTCCTGTGGACAGAACATTTGATAGTCACGTGAAACAATCGTTTGCCAGTAGCACAATATCAATCATGGTGAAGATCATTGAGGAGAACGGCCTATATTCAACAGAATACGTGTTTCTGTTAACATGATGGTGATTATTCCATAAATGCGCATTTAACTAGCAATAATAAATGCAGACATAGGGCCTCGCCCAAAGATCTCCTTTCAGTACGTCGCACCTTTAGAATGAAAGTGTCCTAATTCCAAAATGTTTAGATTTTGAATTAGGTCTGTATAACAATAACTTTAAGACTCGAAGTTGAAAACTTAACATTTTGTATTAGGTCACTTTCATTCTAAAGGTGCGACGTGGTCGCCACTCTAGACGCTTTCCATTCCAATATGGCGATCGATTCTACGAAAGGATAGTTGAACTTCTCCTTCTTGTGATCTTGTCCCTTCTTTTCTTATTCTCAAGTCTCTATCGTTATTCCAAATTTGGAATCTACAGGGAACAGAAGTCATCCCAGCCATACAACTCAAGTCGCTATCCACCTTCCTGGCCAAAGCATCTCCAGAAAAGAAACAGCTGGTGGAAAGTCTATATCAGGACATCCTCACGCCTTCGGGGGTTAGCTGGGACGATATTAAGGGACTGGAGGGTGCTAAGAGCCTGCTGATGGAGTCTGTGGTGTATCCAGTAAGGTGAGGATGATGATGATAGATGGTTCGTTGTTTTGTATAGTGTTTTCAATCCACGAGGGCTCGAGCAGCTACTCAAATTGACGCTACGTATGGTTGCGTCAATGGAAGTAAAACTATGTAGTGGGATCACGTAAATTGAACACTATATTATAGGTTTTACTTACTTCTAAAAGGCTGGCAACGCATCTGCTATTCCTCCTCTCGTGTTCATGGGCGGCGGTGATTACTCAGCATCAGGTGACCTGCTGGCTCATTAGCCTCCTCTAGCTCTAGAAGGTCTATTTGTTTTACTCATGTCATCATATCGCACCTTTAGAATGAAAGTGACCTAATTCCAAAATGTTTAGATTTTGAATTAGGTCTCTATAATAATAATGTTATGACTCGAAGTAGAAAACTTAACATTTTTTATTAGGTCACTTTCATCCTGAAGGTGCGATATGTTGTCCAGGTACCCCGAGCTCTTCACGGGACTCCTGGAGCCGTGGCGCGGGCTGCTCCTGCACGGCCCGCCCGGCACCGGCAAGACGCTGCTGGCGCGCGTCGTGGCCGCCGAGAGCCGCTGCACCTTCTTCAATGTGTCTCCCAGCACCATCGTCACCAAGTGGCGGGGAGAGTCCGAGAGGATCATCAAGGTGATAAACGTTATTATTTAGTGGCGCCTGATGAAATCCTCAAGGGGTTGCTTCATCAACTGCCTGAAAAACGTTTCACCAATTGATTTGTTTCACCAGGTCCTATGGCTTTAGAGAAACTGTTCCGTTTTCAGAATAACTTTGAGCATGTTTATTATTTGACCATTATCATTAACTTATTCGAACTTTTCACTATATTTGGTATGTTGTTTAGCTTGATTGAAGTTCATCATGATTCGAATGTAGGTATTTTTTTGGGTAGGCACTGTATATCGGTTAGTTTATGTCACACTTGTCACCAAAGAAACCATTACGGCGAAACGAAACATAAGCATTTGTTTTATAAGGCTCAAAACCATTACCACTCTTTCACCCAGGTTCTCTTCGAAATGGCATCATACTACGCGCCGTCAATAATCTTCATCGACGAGGTAGAGACCTTGGCTTCAGAACGTTCGACGCCGGGAGAGCACGAGGCTTCTCGACGACTGAAGGCCCAGCTCCTGACTGAGCTAGATGGAGCAGCCACGAGAGAAGGCGTCGTGTTCTTGCTCGCAACCTCCAACATGCCCTGGTATATCTCAGCTGTTTGTTGTCCACTACTCGCCGTTAGATGTCGCTGACTGAATGCACAGCTCCTGGCTGAACTAGATGGAGCAGCCTCGATGGACGGCGTTATGTTCCTGCTCGTGACCTCCTGCATGCTCTGGTAGGAAGTCTGCAAATACCACTGTTGTTTGTTGCCTATACTTCTCGTCGTAAGATGTCTCTGCGACGCACAATTTGATTGCTGATAACGTAAGGTTTTGTACAGGTATTTTTTTTGGTTCAAACTTCGTTTAAAATGTCCAGAGAATTTCCATGCGTGTGATAATGAAGGACTTGGCATGAGCTCTTCACCTAGGTACTTACCGACTCGTAATTTTCTTATATTTGGCGACTACATTCTACTTTTTCTTTTCTTACAGAAGGTAGAAAAAGAATAAAATACCAAGTTATAATACAGGGTTGCGAATGCCTTTAGAGCCTCATCTCCTGAAATAAAAAACATGTGATACAGTTAGTTCGAGTACGTATCCATAGACAATCCTAAATCTATGTTTAGGCCCAAATCAATTTGTGCAAAATTGCCTCCTGACATTTATTAATTCTCACTTCAAAGGGAAATCGATCCAGCAATGCTGCGCCGCTTCGAGAAACGTATACACATCCCCCTGCCCCACCACAACACGCGCGCCGAGTTGTTCAGTCTGTTCCTCAAAGGCACTTCCCTGGCGCCTCAGGTCAGGATCGGTGACCTGGCCACCAGGACCGAGGGCTACTCCGGGAGTGATGTGAAGCTGGTGTGTAAGGAAGCGCTCATGGCTGGAGTGAGGAAGATGCTGCCAAGTATGGGGAAAGGTTAGTTTTGGGGAAATATTTTCTTTTGTTTTTTTTAGCCGTCTTCTACAATTTTGTTAACGCTGGCAGCTCCCTATTTCACGAAAGTGACAACGATATGTGATAATTCAATATGTACCTATATTATATGTTATGGACCAAGTGATTTTTCATAATGCAGATTTTGTTATTTCTGAAAATAAAGGAATGTTTCATTTCAGTAAAATTTGTTATCTTCAATATAATAAGGATACTTCTCCTACAGGGGGCATTGGTATGACTCAGCCTGTATAGTTGTGTTCTTGTCTTTCACACAGTGCCTTGCACGCGTGTATGTGCGTACAACATATGTGAGCATCGTATAAAATAAAAGATGCGACACCTAGGTAGGTGGGGATAAGGGAGTGCATAATGCTAATAATACGTTAAAACTAAAATAACTAGGGCCGCACTCAGAGACGTTAATTAAATTTAATGCTTGTCAAAGTGACGTGTTGTCTTATTCTATTGCTATAGCAAAGAAAGTGACAGCAGCAACTTTAATCAAACTTGAAAAAAATTGACGTCTCTGAATGCGGCTGTAACATATTAAGGTTCTAAATAGGTTGTAATTTCAGGGGCTCCCAATCAGCACCGCAAGGATCGCCTCGAGCTCTCTGACATTCTGACCGCCATCGAGAAAACCAAACCAGTGTCAAAGAACCTCTCCAAGAAGCACGAGGTCTGGCAGAATGAGACCGGCTGTTCGTAGTCGTTGCAGACTGAGCTCTAGTGCCTTTGAAATACAGAGGATAGGTTTAGAGGCTGGCCACGACTTTGCGCGACCGACTGAGCCGCGAGCGAATTTTCTATTACATTGCGTGCGTCAAATAACCGCTGATGCGCTGTATTATCAAACCGCGATTAGAAAGGGATTCGAGAGTACCGTTAGCACAACAGTACCTATAAATGATTAAACATAATCATAAGTCAATCTTTGATGTCTTCATAAGTACTGATACTTATTGGTAATATAATTAATAGATTTACAGAGTACGCTTTGCATATTTGGTCTCTATTCTCGGTAAATGTTGTCATTTGTTTTATAAAAAAAATATTAATATCATATCTGTCACTAATTCACATCATTTTCGCGTTATAAAATTGCCGTAGCTGTTAAAAAAATAGTACGTATGTATAAAATATGAATCGCGGTAATGTATTCAACGGTCGGTATAATTAATTAGTATGGCCTTTCTAAAAGTGTGATGTCCTCTGCTCAGGTGTCTTCCATTAAATACTCCAGGTTACTGCTCAATCATATATTTGGTAATCTTACACCTTATCTTTAAACAATCTAATTACTATCCGACCAATCTTGCTTGTTCGTTCCAACAACTCTCTCTAATCTACTTAGCGTCCCTAAAAACCCGCCAAAAACAGGGAAGGGTCAGTTTTACTAAATATAAACACTCGCTCGTGATTGGCTGTTCGATACTGTCAAGCAGCAACATCCAATCACGAGTTAGCGGCAAAAGCAACACCCAATGAAAAACCATCACGGCCTGACACCAAAAACAGACTGTACTAAAACAGTTGCCAGATATAATAATCGTTATGGTGGCAGTACATTCGGCAATGCCTGCCGAACACCTATCGTTCATCTCTTTCATTTGACATACTGAATGAAAGAGATGCAACTAAAATGCCCGACAACCATCGGCCAAGTGGAGTGATTCCATTACATTCGGCCATCCGACTACGTGTGGCTCCTGACGCACTAAACACACACAAAAATAACAGTAAATACTTTTCACTTACAACTAACTTATTTTGAAATACAAACGATATTATCAAATCAATTTTCGTACACACAGGAACTCGCTAGAATGAAGCTCAGCTCAACCTATCCAACGCCACGCTAGTGACGCCCGTATGTGCCCTATGTGCCCGTAAAATTGAAACTAGCATTTCTTTACAGCTGTCACTAAACAAACAACAAGGCGTTAAATAGGTTAACTAACATTTTCGCGATTTCAACACACAAGTTAAGCATTATAATTCTTTGAGCAATTCTAAATAGATAAATTTAAAATAAAATCATATTCCTCCAATACGATACTTAATAAAATAACACATAGATATGCATGTCCATTTAAGTCAAAACATGGAAACTTATTAATTATTCGAGTCAGTAGAGCTATCATCATTGCTTTTGGCTAACTCTAACGTTTTTACATGTATCCACGGTCGTAGTCGATCCACCGCTACAACAGTTTCGTATTTTTTTTTTTTTTATTGTTGAAACCCGGAACATCGCTTATTTTGTACCGGTCGTTGCCCAAGACTTCAACGATTTTGTACGGACCTATGAACTTGGACAAAAGCTTAGAACTCTTTCCATTATTGAAATAATTCGTTCTACTTAATTTTACTAGATCACCTACTTGGTATTTTGGCGCCGGCGCGTGCTCTGAATTATGTTTAAGTTTAACACGTTCTTGTTTATCTTTGATATTGTAAGTTAAGCTGTCTCTAATTTGTGCTAAATCAGGGTTCGCCGTACCAACAGAAATACCAAGTTTGTTTGCGAGATCGTCACACATTTTTACACCGAATAAAGTTTCTGTTGCCGTTTTCTGAGTGGTGGCATTAATCGTGTTGTTAATGCCCCATTGAACTTTTCCCAAGCACCTGTCCCAGTCACGTTCGTTACTAGTAGCGTTTTGAGCTGACAATGAATTCAATATTGTTTGGTTATACCTTTCAGCCTGACCGTTCGCCCTGGGACAGGCGACTGCGTTAAGTACATGCTTTATGCCATGTTGGTCACAAAACGTCTTAAACGCTGCCGATGTGAAAGACGTTCCGCGATCAGATATAATCCTAGTTGGGACACCAAAATCATAGAAAATCTTTTCTAAAATCTTTATGGTACTTTTAGTTTTAGTATCTCTAACTGCTCTTACAAAAAGGTACTTAGTAAATCCGTCAACAATCGTAAGAATAAAGGAGTTGCCACTTCTACTCTTAACAAACGGGCCAAGGTGATCAATGTGCACCGTATGAAATGGGATATTTATTTTCTCTATCGGGTAGAGATGACCCTCCTTCTTCCTAGCTGTATTATCCTTATTATAGGCGCATTCGAGACAGGCATCGACGTATTTCTTAACGAAACGTCTTAGTTTCGTGAACCAGAACTGACTTTGGACCCTCTCAAGTGTCTTAGCATAACCTAAATGCCCGATATCGTCATGATTAGCCTTACAGACCTGCTATCTTGCACTACGAGGGACAACTAACCTTAGTTCATCACCGTCTACTTTCCTGTGTACCGCATTATTTTTAATTGTGTAATTCCGTTTAATTTCTCTACACTCTTCGTCATTTTCGGGTTTTAATATATTAGCGATACGCAAAATCTCTGGATCTGCCATTTGAAGGGTGAGAATCCAATTGCTACTCTCGATATTATAAACTAAGGCAACGTTGTCACCTTCTTCCCCAGTTAGCGCGGTATTCCGACTTAACGCGTCAACATGCGTCATATTGACTCCAGGACGACATTCAATTTCAAAATTAAACTCATTAATCTGCAGCCACCACCTGGCTATCCGGGGAATAAGGTCCCGCTTGGTCAAAGTAGTTTTGAGAGCCGCACAATCAGTAAATACCTTAAACGGCATTCCCATTAAGTACACTCTTAAATTTCTTCAGTGAACAGACCACGGCTAATGTTTCCAGCTCATATGAATGTAGGTGTTTTTCGTCAGGCGTGGTCTGCCTGCTGAAATATGCTACCGGTTTTAAAACGCGAGGATTACTTTGCCACTGCATCAATATTCCACCTAAACCTAGAGCGCTGGCATCAGTGTGGAGTTCAGTCTCTAACCTGTGATCGTATAAAGCTAGCACTGGTTTTGTTAACAATTTTTCCTTAAGTGAGATAAATGCTTTATCCTGATTTAGGGTCCACCTCCAGGGTGTGTCCTTTTTCAGTAGGTCTGTCAATGGTCGCGCGATTTCTCCGTAACTCTGTATAAATTTACGGAAATATCCCGTCAACCCTAAAAATTGACGCACCTCATGGACACTGTTTGGTACAGGGAACTCCTTAACTGCCAGCAATTTACCTTCACCAGGTTCTATACCTTCCGACGATATACGGTACCCTAGGTAGTCAATCGAAGTGTCAAAGAATCGACATTTAGTTAATTTTAAAGTCAACCCGAATTCACGCAATAGCTCTAAAATTTCTTTTAGTCGCTGAAAACCTTGCTCCACCCCGGTGGAAGGAATTAGAAGGTCATCAAGATAAGCTAACGCGTATTCAAATCGTCTGTTGCCCAGAATTGTATTAATCGTTCGTTGAAAGACGGCAGGCACGTTGGCTAACCCAAACGACATGCGTTTAAATTCGTAATGGCCGTCGGGGGTAACAAAGCCAGTTAAATGCCGACTTTCAAGACTCATTGGAATCTGATAGTAGCCGGACGCGAGATCCAGTGTAGTAAAAAAAACGGTTTCCACTTAGGTTACTCAACTGGTCTTCGATAAGTGGAAGTGGAAATCTATCCTTTATGGTTTTATTGTTCAGGGCCCTAAAGTCTACACATAACCTATGCTCCCCGGTTTTCTTCTGAACCATCAGAATAGGACTAGCGTAATCAGAATTGGACTCTTGGATAACGTCGTTGCGCAACAATTCATCGATGGTTTCACGGACCTGCTCTCTCTCCGCATGCGACAGTCGATAAGGTCGGTACACAACGGGTTTATTATCCAAGAGATCAATTTTCATATTAAAACCGTTTGCACACCCTATCTCGCTTAAATTTGTCGCAAAACAATTTCGATATTCATCAAGAAGGGCGTGTAACTTTCCAATACATTCATTACTCAAATTTTTGCCTACTTTAATCTGTGTTCTATCTAACGGTTCGACATTCGAACTATCCGACGCAATACGATTAACATGGCATGTGTTTGTCTCAGTAAAAGGGATTGAGCGTGCCACTAAAGATTTCACTTCTATTTCTAACGGTTTCTGTGACAAATTAGTAACAATTACTGCTCCTAACCCCTTGGAAATGTGATACGCGCCTAACAATAAACGGTACTCTCTACCAGGTTCATAAGAATTGTATCCTTCAATATACACATCGCCAGTAAATGAACAATCATTTACTGTGATGGGTACTAGTCCTGTCCTGCTGACAGTTACTGTATTTAGCGCAAAAAGTTTAAAAGTCGTCGCGCAACCAAACGGATCGTCAATAGGGCTCTTGTAAAATGTAAGTTTTGTGCTGTTTTTCAAAACTGTGATGTATGGCAGCTCAGTAAAATTTTGACCAATAAGCATTGAATTTTGTAGGTACTGGTCGTTAACAACAAGAACTTCCAATGAAGTTTCTATGTCATCAAGTGTCAATTTCACAAACGACCTATATAATGGCAAAATTGAAGCGTTGCCGAAGCCCTTTACTACAGGCACGTTATCGTTATACTTCTCTAGACTTAACGTTTCGGCATCACACTGCCTTATTAAACTACATTCGCTGCCGAAATCTACAAAGGCTATGAACTGCTTCCCATCAATAAAAACGGTCTTAAAGAATTTTTCACTAGCATTACCAGTTGAAGTAACTTTTAATACATTTTTCTCTTTGTAAGGAACTATTGATGTCGTGACATTGTCAGTATTGGGTCGAAGTTTGCACGTTTCGCTGTCATGACCTACTCTATTGCATTTTTTTGCATTTAACTAGAGGCTTCAAACATTTAGAATAGGGATGGCCCTTCAAACGACAATTAAAACAAATAATGGACCTTTCGTTTGTGACTGTTGCATTAGAAGTAGAAACAGATGTAGACAAGGTAGTTTTTTTTGGTTACTCCGTTCCTTGGTCTTATTTGCTAAAGGTACATATGTGCGCTGAGAACAAAGAAAATTTAACAGTCCTTCTGGTTCTGAGCAATTCATTGCCTGAGCACCGTTTCTAACCGATCGATCTTAAATACCATGGATTACACAATCAACTGCTTTTTACCAACTATCTCACAGCGGTTTATCAAACTAAGTTTTTCATAAAAGTATTCTCTTAAACTCTCCTCACTACGGGACGTGCGTGCTAACATTTCTTCTAGAAGTTGACCGTAATTATCCTCATTAGGAAAAGCCCTTTTTAACTTTGCTTGCCATTCGTCCCATGTGTAGACAACGGAGGGAAGAGCCTCAAACCACTTCTTGGCTAGACCGACAAGTTTTTGCAAAGCAAAGTGAATAGTTTGTTTCTCATCCCATCCATAAATATGAGAACACTCATTAACCTTCCGCAACCAACATTCAATGCTCTGAGCCCTATTCGCTGGATCATATTCAGGTACAACATTATTCAGCTGATTATTAGAAAGAGTAGAATTGCTCCTGCTCGTACCTTCATTCTTCCATGTGCTCAGAATTTTAAGTAAGTCATCGGTAGTCAGACCTCGTGAACTGTGACGCGAATGATGCCTTGTTTTTCTCCTCTCCGGCTCCGGTGACCTGGATCGTTTCCTCTTTTCTCGCCTTCTAGAACGCCCGTGTCTGCTCGGCGGGGTCTGCGGCATTTCACCCTCCTCGGAATCACCCATTGCTGAAATGGTGTGAATATACTTTATAGTCACCTCTGTCCTTAATACTCTTAATATGTCCAGTACCTCCTAGATCCTATCATCGTAGAGCTCAGCATACATAGTTACACTCAACATACATAGTTCAAAGGTTAATAACACACAACTGCCAAGGTGAACATGCATAGTTCGCAGATAAAGGCATACATAATGCAACTGGACCGAGCATACATAGCCCGTTGTAAACGGCACACAAATCCGTTAATGTGAGCACTGAGCATATAATAACTTTGCAGTTTGAAACATATATAGCATAGTAAAAACACTAGAAACAAGTATTCATAACTGATTGTAAATGGCATACATTATAGCAGTTAAGGTGAACATACATAGTTCACAAATTGAGAAGACATAGCATAGAAGAAACAGCATACATAGCCCTTCATAAACGGCAATCATAGTCATTAAGGTGATCATACAGTTTGCAGACTGAGACATACGTAGCTCAGTCAAAACAAGCATACATAGCTTGTTATACATGGCACACATAACCGTTACAATGAACATGCACAGTTCACAGATCGAGGCATACATAGCCCAGAGTAAAACAAGCATACATAGCTCGTCATATGCGGCGCACATAACCGTCATCATCAAGGCAAACATACAAGCACACATAACTCGTCATATGCGGTACACATAACCGTCATCATCAAAGCAAACATACATAGTTTGCTGACCAAGGCATACATAGCCCACTAGAACAAGCATACATAGCTCGTCATATTCGGCACACATAACCGTCATCATCAAGGCAAACGTACATAGTTTGCTGATCAAAGGCATACATAGCCCACTAGAACAAGCATACATAGCTCGTTATATGCGGCACACATAACCGTCATCCTCAAGGCTCATGACGCTCAGTCAAAACGAGCATACATTGCCCGTTGCAGTTATACATGAAAAGAGAAAAGAAAGAAATCGTCAAATTCAACAATGAAAAATAACCTAAGACCTATCTATGGGTACTAAACGTGGTTTCTATAATAATAATTTGAATATTAACGATTAAGCGAATAAACTCAAATTGTCAGTCATTTTATACTCATAATGTTATTAGGTACATTGTAAAATATCATTAGGTCATTACTTGCGGCCGCCATTACCTTGGTCAACGCCTCAGTCAATGCGTGGGCTTACAGGTCAGCCAGGTTACGTCCCCTCTTCTGAATTGTGAGGTCCTCTGCTCAGGTGTCTTCCATTAAATACTCCAGGTTACTGCTCAATCATATATTTGGTAATCTTACACCTTATCTTTAAACAATCTAATTACTATCCGACCAATCTTGCTTGTTCGTTCCAACAACTCTCTCTAATCTACTTAGCGTCCCTAAAAACCCGCCAAAAACAGGGAAGGGTCAGTTTTACTAAATATAAACACTCGCTCGTGATTGGCTGTTCGATACTGTCAAGCAGCAACATCCAATCACGAGTTAGCGGCAAAAGCAACACCCAATGAAAAACCATCACGGCCTGACACCAAAAACAGACTGTACTAAAACAGTTGCCAGATATAATAATCGTTATGGTGGCAGTACATTCGGCAATGCCTGCCGAACACCTATCGTTCATCTCTTTCATTTGACATACTGAATGAAAGAGATGCAACTAAAATGCCCGACAACCATCGGCCAAGTGGAGTGATTCCATTACAAAAGTAATTACTTATTTACAACATTTGTATTTTGTTTGAGTAATATAATTTGAAGTTTTTTCCATACTTTATAACTTCTACTATAATAACAATTTCATTTATCTGCACACTATACCACTGACAATGTCATATCGTGCATTAGTTCAAAAATGACATATGAGCTCAATCTCTTTCTAAACTAGCATCTAGCATCCATACTATGAGTCGTAATCATAGTATGGATGCTACTATAATCCCGCGACCGCCACTATAAAAAAAAATATTTTTTCAGTAATAAAAACATTTATTTCAAACGTTGACCTGTAATTTCGATTGATATCATGTAAAATAAAATAATAATTATCCTTCAACATCAATACAAATCCCGGGATCCTGGGCATATCCATTATTACCTAGCATAATGTTTAAGATAAATCACCCCAAGTTGCACTGGGAATTCCGATCACTGTGATATATGACAAAAAACTGTCCTTTATCAAATCACACGAAGCCCGGAATCCCGCGGCATATCCATACTAGCATAATGATTGAGGTCATTCACCCCGGGTCGCATCCAAAACCCCGATCACTGATAATAAGAGTCTCGATCGTGCAGTGAAGAGAGAATTGGCTCGCCGCCGCTGCCGCACAAAGTCGCGGCCAGGCCGGTAGCGTTCGTTTTAACTTTTTAAACCCCAAGAACACCTAAAGGTGTCGTGCTGCCGTGCCTACTACACCAAGGACGCTTATAGTTGTCAGAGGTACAGCTTAAGGTTCTCCCCACACCTCTGTGGTCCTAGTGAGGGTATAAGTCTTCTAAACTTTACGTGAAAAAGGGTATAAGTCTAGTGTACTCTGTATATGATTTGTACCCTTTTTTATTACGAGTTAAGTTGACTTATACACCTTTTCACTAGGACCTCAGATCTATCGACGCGGAATCGGCTGAAGCCGGTCAAAAATGTTTTATGAAAAAGACGTCGTTCGTCTCGGCTAGCCGAATCGTGCCTTGTCGAGCAGAACGTCTTTTGTTTTTGAACGTCGAAGGGGAGACCCTAAATGCCTCTAGTCGTGTTTATCACGTGAATAAACGTGGATTAAACATCCGTCTCTTTCTGACCATAGGTAAGCGCAAGAGTGACGGATGCTTTAAAGGCTACTATAAATACGGGTAGGGCGGCAGAACGTAATGCCTGCGACTTTTTTTTTTATTTATTGATTTTGAAAGCTGGAACCATCATAGACTAGATTGTTGAGCGCCAACATACGTCATAATGACAACGTCAAGTCGTCAGAAATAAATCACGTCAAAATTTATCTACAGACAATTTCTATATTGTCTGTAGATAATTTCTCTATTGGCTTGTTTCTATATTGGCTCAACCATTTAAGCCGGGAGCGTACTTCTGGACTGAATAAACACTAGTTGCTGTATAACATGAAACATTTGTAATATAAAATGTTGTTTATTTGAAATATTTAATATTTCTAAGATCGGATCTCGTACAATAAATAAATAATAAATAAATAAATATCAGGGACAATCTCACACAAATTGACCTAGTCCCAAACTAAGCTCTAGGCTTGTACTATGGGTACTAGGCAACGATATACTTACTTATATAGAGAAATACATACTTAAATATATAGAAAATATCCATGACTCAGGAACAAATACACGCGCTCATCGCACAAATATTTGCCCGTACCGGGATTCGAACCCGGGACCGCTAGCTTCGTAGGCAGGGTCACTACCAACTAGGCTAACCGCGTCGTCAATGGTATTTTAATTTGACAAAGTAGTATTTTTCTGTGGCCCATTTTATCTCTTTATATGTTATTTTGTATTGTCAACGAATTCCTATTATCAAGCTATCTCGTATCTCTTGTTCAGACCAACTAAAGATATAATGATATATCTATCTTTCAGTTTTGTCACAAGTTCGACGAGGATGGCTAAGTATATAATGTATCTCCTCTGTAAAAAAGAGATAGAATATAGGTCCGCCGTAAAACTGTCGTGTGGTTGTGTGAATTTTAATGTGTTATTATTTATTAATTATTATAAATTATACTAAATATACTGAAATAAAACTCTTTTTAAACTATTTTCGTTTATTGAACATCTAACCCATTTATACAAAATACTCTTTTAATACACATCTTAGTCTATTATTTAGGAGACGACGCAATTCCAGCCGTACTTTACACTTCCTAGTTTACGTCGCTGGGTCTTTTAACCTTTTGACCACAAAAAAAAATCGCAAGAAATAAATTAAATTAAATCTAAATAGGGCGCGGCATACTGCTAAAGATGCTGACAGCATTTCCTCGCTGAATAGCAATATTTTTTTAATTAATAAAAAGAGGTCGCAACCATATTCATATGCACATGAAATATAAGTTGCTACATTTTCATCGCATTAACACGTTCGGCGCCGCCGTTGATACACGTCGTGGTAAAATTACATACATTTGGAGATTAGGCGGCGGCGAATGTGAGGACAAGGTTCAAATAAGGTCAGAAGGTTAAAAGATAAAGGTTCAGTGCCAAGAATTGAGATATCGGGTACATAGTGTCGGAATCATTGAGCCTGTAACAGAACAGGTATGTTACTGTTTTTAGGCAAAAATATGTCTTTTATGACTATAATTTGACTAAAATAGTAAGTTAGTTTGAATCTTGCAAGTAATAGTAAACTTATATATTTGATTTATAACTCATTTTTTATATATCAGTATTTGAATAAAACTGTTCTGGAACTTTACGAACTTACGATTTTTAATCAATTTTAATTGTCCTAATTAAAATTGAAAATTTTAATATGACTAGAATTAACCAGTGCGAAAGAGGATTTTATTTTTCGTTTCATTTAATTAAAGACAGCATGGCACTGAAAATGTTAGACATATTTTTAATAAGATATTTTTTTGAAATTAACAACTCAATTATCTATTTAAACATTACAATTAGATAACTACTTACACTAACGTATTAAAATAAACCGAAGAATAACTGCTTCGATTTCCAATCGCCCAATACAAATCGTCGGTGAAACTGCAACACCGCGTAACTAACAAATTTAATAGGTTGTAAAATGCACCTTACTGACTTACTTTGTAAGGTTTTAGTTTCGCCGACGAAATAAACTAAAATTATTTTGTTGAACCTACAGCGGGGCTACAAACATTGATCGGAATCTCTATTCCACTTCGTTAACCCATCTTGCTTTAAAATGATACGGTCTTTATCATGAAGCCAATAAGAACTTACTATAAATAAATAAATAATATCAGGGATCACAAAAATTAACCTAGCCCCAAACGAAGCTCTAGACTTGTACTATGGGTACTAGACAACGATATATCGCACCTTTAGAATTAAAGTGACCTAATTCCAAAATATTTAGATTTTGAATTAGGTCTCTATAATAATAATTTTATGACTCGAATTTTGTATTAGGTCACTTTCATTCTAAAGGTCATATCTTTCATATATGTATACATATTATATACTTATACAGATTTACAAAACGTTTCACAAACTGATTCATTTCACAAACATCATTTCGCAAACCGCATTTTTTTCCGAAACTATAAATATTTTAGGATTTATTTCAGGACCATGGTATAGAACCCTATAGTAGGTTAGGTTATTTTTATAAAAATACTGAAATATTTACAGTTTCGGAAAAAAGCGGTTTACCAAATATGTTTGTGAAATGAATCAGTTTGTGAAATGTTATTTATCAAATGATGGTAAACCGAATAAAACATCCAAAACTCAGAAACTCAGATACTCGCGTTCAGACACAAATATTTGCTCTAACCGGGAACCTAACCCAGGACCGCTGGCTTCGTAAGCAGGGTCACTACCAACTAGGCTAACCGCGTCGCCAAACCATAACGTTAACGATATATGATATAGGTATCGGCACCAGAGTTGAGGTCACGCACACAACATCAAGTCATGTATTGACAGCGGAATTTTGTTCACATTCACTCCTTCACGGCGAAAAAAATATTTTACAATATTACCTGATTTTATTGTAGTTATGATTCTGGTGTAGGAAAACAGATTTTAGCTATGGTTAACAGATTTTATTTTAATGACAACAAGTCATATTTTTGTTAATACTAAAATATTCTACTAAAAATATTCTAGTACACAAAAACTTTGATATTGTAGTGGTTACTATCTAATAGTTACAGAGTAAAATATGCATTTAGCGTCCAACATATTTTGTATACTACACAAAATTTGTTTACGATACTAGGTAAATGGTAATAGGTACTAGAAATTATGTTGTACAGAAGTTGAATTTTATATTAATGTGTAAAATGTGTGTATAGTTGTCACATATAATACAATATTCTGTGACACATAACTAGATTTTTTTCTCCGTGTTCGTTCATTCACTACCTTTGTTGCATGTAGCTGGGTGCGTAATAATTCACCTCAACTCTCGTGCCACACCATAACTATGTGGTTAAAAAAAAAGGAATAGAGGCCCTGTACAGTGATAATCTTCACCGAACTGTCAATTTAAACTCGAAACTGTAATTTTATTTTTAACAAGGGTGATAAAGTCAGATCCTTGCTAGTCCTACAGGCTAGGATAAAACCTGTTAGCAAGTACGCAATGGAGCATTTATAATTGATTCACCCATATTTTGTTTTATACAGGTGTCCCGAAAATGGTACATCACATTGACACCGGAGCGGAAATAGACCAGCCTAAGGGCCTGCGCAAACCGGCGGAGCGCAGCGCAGATCACTTTAAATTTATCAATGTATATTCTTTTCTATTTTAATTACAATAAGGTATAAATTTAGAGCCGCAGCCGCAGAGTAGAAATCCCCCGTGATTCTCCGAGGTCGGTCTCAGAGCATTCAAATTTATACCTTATTGTAATTAAAATAGGGAAGAATATACATTGGTAAATTTAAAGTGATCTGCGCTGCGCTCCGCCGGTTTGCGCAGGCCCTAAGACGGTCCGAACCAGCCATTTCTTTTAAAAAAAAATTTCAACACTGGAAATGCGTTACGCATCATAACCACACCGAACCAGCCTAACATGACCTCAGTGAAATCGCATAATTTTCAAGATTTGCCAGTACAAACTTTAACCTTTTCAACGCCATTGACGGATATATCCGCACCACTGGTCCAACGCCAACGACGGATATATCCGTCACGGTTGACAGCGCAAAATAGACCCGAGTTTCTATGACGTAAGGTTGAAATTAGCTCTGGTTTTCAGCTGTCATTGGCGTGTGAGTGACGACTTTTGTATTTGACATGGCGTTAAAAGGTTAAATTGGCATACTGCCGCACTCAGAGACGTCAATTAATTTTCAAGTTTCATTAAAGTTGCTGCGTCTTATTCTATTGTTATAGCAAAGAAAGTGATAGCAACAACTTTAATGAAACTTAAAAACTAATTGACGTCTCCGAGTGCGGCAGTATATCTTGAAAACCATGCGACTTTTAGTGAGGTCATGTTAGGCTGGTTCGGTGCGTCTGGCTGGTCTAGTCACTGTGACGTGCGACTTATGGGACACCGGTATAGGTTGATACAGGAAACCACAGCGATGTCCTTCATATTGCACATATTTCAAGAAAATCCGATTAAGTATTCCTACGGCAAATTTCATCTTTATTCAAAACAGTATTTTTGGCCTATTGAAGCGTATTTTTAGCTGACTTTAAATACATTTCATTAACACTTAACAATGTAATTAATGCTAATTTTATTTCTAGTACCGACCATTACAATTTATAGTGTTACTGCCGCACTCAGAGACGTCAATTAATTTTTAAGTTTAATTAAAGTTGCTGCGTCTTATTCTATTGCTATAGCAAAGAAAGTGACAGCAGCAACTTTAATCAAACTTAAAAGTTAATTTACGTCTCTTAGTGCGGCCGTTAATAATTATTAACCTGACATTGTTCTATAATTATCACACAGTTTGTAATAATTATTACTTATTAAATCGAACATTATGATATGTTTGTATGTAATCACCTGTCAAGGAACTCTTTGCTGACATTAGTTGGTTTGTTAAAAAAAATACAACATTTAATATATTTACAAAAATAATAAACATTTTAAATAACCAGAAACGTGTGTGACTGCTCAAATTATTTTATTAACTAATTAGTCTAATTTTCTTTAAATTTTTTTTTGTTACTATTCACCATTAACAGTGAATATTTTACATGTATTGTTTAGTGCATCAGTTAAGATAATATATTGTGACAAAAAATACATCAAAATCTTCTTAAAAGTAACTGACAGAAAATTAATTATACATTTACCCCCTTACTAATAAACGTTGAGTAACGGCTGAGTAGTTATACAATGCTTCGTCCTTATCTGTCATTGTGACATTTGAATTCGACAGATAAGGACAAAGCATTGTATAACTACTCAGCCGTTACTCAACGTTTATTAGTAAGGGGGTTAGTCCGGTTTAAAATTGTGACACAAACCATATTAATAATTTTGGCCATTTGTGATTTTTTGAGACTTAAAGACATAACTCGATAAATGATGCAAATTGAGAGCAAAAAGGATGAGGCCAGCCGCGGTCATTGTTTAAGGTATCTTAATATTTATACCCTTACTAATAAACGTTGAGTAAGCGCTGAGTAGTTATACAATGCTTCGTCCTTATCTGTCATTGTGACATTTGAATTCGACAGATAAGGACAAAGCATGGTATAACTACTCAGAGGTTACTCAACGTTTATTAGTAAGGGCATTAGAGGATAAGTTTTTATTTATTATACGAATAAATTAGGAGTTATTTCATTTTTGTTCTCAACGCGTAAAATGTTATAGTGTAACATTTCAAAAGGTTAAAAGACAAATTAATAATTTACACATACCAATATCAGTCAGATCTTTGACAGATCAGTAGGGCTAGACAAGTTGCATTCGGTGTACGTTACCGTTTACGTTACGTTATAATATAATTATTTAATATGCTGTGTTGACAATCAGTCAAAGTCAATCGAAGACGTGTTATATTTTATCTTCGCTTATTTTAAATGACTATAACGGTTAACTACAAATGTTGATATGCCAGCCTATATGCGGCGTGACGTCACTTTTACGTCAGTGGCACCAAATGTATGGGGTCTACTCATTTCATAGAATGTTTTACTTCGCCGAATTTTCCTTTCATCGACAGGCATTTCCACATGCAGGAGTTATATTTTTTTGATGGTCACAGGTCTAACCTAACCTAACCTACGTAACCCATGCTTAAGATAACCTGAAAGCAATAAGGTTTCAGCAGAAATTAGCTTTCGATGAAAAGAGTGGCTACATAAAAGCAATATATTTTGACATGGTATCCAAAAGTTCAAAAATTAAACCATTTCTTATATCACTCCCGCACTTCTTTGCAAGCTTGTCAAGTGGTTTTACCAAAAATATAGTAATTCTTAGGCCTGGATTACATCTATCAGCACCTATTCCCATTTTGCCTGTAGAAAATGGTTGTTATGTATGAAGATGCGTACGCAGATGTGATTCAGGCGTTAATTTGATAGCAAAAGCTCCGCAATTTAGAGGTTAAGGCGTCTATGTTTCATATTCTAGTACAATAATTTAAGAGTTCTGCAACATCGCATCACAAGTACAGTTCGCCATCAAATATATCTGTACATATCAGAGTGGTCAAAAATATCTGAATATGCACTCTAACGCCTTGACAATAGAGTCGTGTTCAGATATTTGTGAGCACCTTGTTTGCTGCAATATATATGATGGAACACCAAGCGTAACCCATTACTACTTATAGGTGCTATGGAAAAACTTTAATAATACACTCTGCTTCATCTTAACCTCGTAAGTCCCCGCATACTTGCACAAGTACAAATCAATGATAGTAGTTCAGACCTGACATATTAGCTGCATAGCACAAATAACTGCCGAATGTACTTCACCTTTAGGTTCATTTTTATTAGTAGGTATGTACTTGGTATAGTACATTTAGTAGTTAAGACAACTGCTTTAAAAAAAAAACACAGGACTTACGAGGTTAAAAGAACCTTCAGGTTTGCATATTCAAATAACTTTGATCCTATATTATTTTATACGAATCGATCCTGACGACAGATCGATACACGGTCGAAAATTTTCCATCACTGCAAGAGCTTTGGTTTCCACAAAAGGCGTTTGCCTTTCTGGGATTCTGATTAGAATCGCGGCGGCTGCAGATGATCGAATTTGGTGCCTTGTGATCACTTCGGCACTTCAAGCAAGAATTTAAGAATATTGTCGGGGAACATGTTTAAATGTCGGTTAAGAAAATGGTTTACGGAGAAATGTATCTACAGTGTCAAGGATTATATAAATTTTAAAGAATCCTGATATTCGATATACATATAATAATATGATACCTAAATATGAACTCAAATACTTTAACAACATACCCTCTGTTTCACAATCGACAAGTAAATTCATCTGTCAGTTAAAGATAGCCCTCTCCTTGTCTATTTTCAAGTGTAAGAATGGGAAAGGGCTTAATTTATTTGACAGATGTGCTTTACTAGACGATTGTGAAACAGGCGGTTAATGATGACGTTGACCACAATTTATAAATTAGTATTGTAAATTAAAAAATAGAACTTTAATGTACCTACGACCAACATTTCTATGCCTGCTTACAAACTGAATACAAGTGCAAAACTAATTATAAGACCTTATATGTGACGTTATCAATATAAAGGGACCTTATTGAGGAAGGCAGTTACGCTCTTCTTATTCTTGTAACTATACGAATACTATGGTAACAGTTCTAAAAGCGGCGTAACCGCCTGCCTCCATAAGGTACCTTTCCAATGAGAACGTCACATATATACTGCATTCTGAAAAATAAATTATTTTTTTATTTTGATGCTTTAAATAACTTAAAGGATGTATTTACGTGTGTTGTAGCCATGTGCAAATTGATAACCGTTGATAATACTATATATAGAGAGATTTGATCCCTCACTTTATAATAGATCCAAGACACGGTGAGTCTGACTGTGTGCGTGTTATCGTGAACGATTGTTGTTCTCTCGCTCACTCGTATATCAGTTTACTTATAAGGAAAGGGTAGGCAACGACTTTCCATTCTATGTGCAGTTTTTTTTCTTAGTAGTAAAAATAACCTTTTTTTGTTCGCAGATATCTTCACTTCGACGAGTTTTATAATGCTATCCTTTAAATATATATAAATGAATAAATTAAATTTAACAATAAAATTAAATACTAGTCTAACGTTGAAGCATTAATTACGGAACAAATAGTCATTATTATTTATTACTAGCTTTATGCCGCGACTCCGTTCCGCGTGGTAGTAATTTTTCGCTTATCCCTTGGGAAATGTAGAATTTTCCGGGATAAAAATTATGTTTTGTGTTAATCCAGGTAATAAATTATGTGTGCCAAATTTCATAAAAATCGGTCAAGCCTTTCTTAAGTTATAAATAGTGGCTATTCAAGGCTAAAATAACCTAGTATCACTGCGACCAGAGTTGATCTATTGTGATCGCCACAACCTAACAGTTCTCCGCTAAGTCCTGTTAATTCTAGGAATTGCAGGACTTTTTTGGCGCTGAGATACTTGATCTCCTCTGGGCACATTATGTGCTTTCCCAATGAGGAGCTACGATGACGCATTATGGTCGGGCAGACGGTGAGAATGTGCAAGGGTGTTTCCTCCGCCAGATGGCAGAGCCTGCACAGCCCTGTGTCACATATATTTAGATAGGCGCGCAGCATGGTTCAACACATTGTTTTAATAGTTCAAAGTTCATAGGTTATTTAAAAGCCAATTTAATTAAATCGGTGAAAAATAAATTATATTCATCATCACAAAACATGTGCACAACGCTGCTACGGAAAGGAGTTCGCCGTCGCGTTCCAATTTTAAACAAACCTGAAAACTCCCAAAAGCACAGAGCACTGCGGTTGATCAGCCCAGAGTTGCCAGCTCTTGTTATATGTAGAATATGATGGCGGGTATCTGGCCGTCCTCGACGGACGTGCCGTTGTTGTTGCCGGCCGCGTACGAGAACTGGAACACGACCTTCTCCCCGTTGTTGCAGTCCGCGGTCACGCGCCGCAGGCCTTTAGTGCCGTAGTACGAGTCGGTGCCCTGGAAAGGAGGTCAAATTGGTTTCAAAATATCCTTACTAATTCATAAAAATGTGAATTTGTGGTATTTTGGCAGCTTCCGACTCCGGGATCCGTCATTTCTCTCCCTCCCTCGTATAATGGTCGCTTTTATCGCGCTAGATAAATGTGGTTAAAGGATCCGTCAATCTCGCACTGCCATTCTGGCCATAAAGCGACAGATGTCTTATCCAGGTCTATATTGGAAATCTTAATTGTCATTTGTGCTAACTCAACGTTAGTCCGAATATATTTTTTGGCCAATTCCTACTAAATTTTAAAACTATTTAGTATCATTATAATACAACCCTAAGGTAGGTTAGGTAAGGACCTAACCGCAGCCATTTTTGGGAAACATTAAGTTGTCCGACTCACCTGAAAACCAGTTTTATTAGGACAAATAAAATTTTAGCCTGTGATGCGTTAGGACAAAGAATGTTAGGACATATGATGATCTCCTGTTTTATCTACAAGTAAAAAAAACAAAATAGCGTGACTTTTTGTCCAGTGAACAGTGATTTAGACATATCAGGGTCATACACAGTCACAGAAACAAAAGTTGTCTCTCCTGTTCCAGAAAGTTAAGGACTTTGAAACCAAATTTTTCGGGTTAAGATATATCCGCGTAATCGGAGTCTGGTGTAGTTTTGGCCTGTATCGAAATTATATTAGTTAGAAACTCCTACGTTAACTTTTAGGAACAGAAGGGACAATTTTGAACCTAACTCTGTGTATGACCCATCAGTGTTAACTGCCTGTCTAATATATAAAATAATAATAATAATAAGGCAATATGCGCATATAGATTTCATACTCTTAATGCCGTTTTCTGTTGTACAGCCGCCATCATATATATTGCAGCAAACAAGGTGCTCACAAATATCTGAACACGACTCTATTGTCAAGGCGTTAGAGTGCATGTTCAGATATTTTTGACCACTCTGATATGTACAGATATATTTGATGGCAAACTGTACGGTAGAATAGGCCTGCAGAAGTGTACCTTTAGCTTGGCGCTGGCAATGTAGGAGGTGTTGGGCAGGATCTCGACAGGCTCCTTGAACATGGCGCGGAACGTGTCGTCCGAGCCGTCGCAGCAGAACGTCGTGGTGTTGGAGCCACAGACCTTCTTCGTCGCCAGGTGGATTATCTGGAATGCAATTGGTATTTTCAACGGTTCACTAGTTAGTCAAACAACTTTCAACTATATTTGGAGGTGAAAAGATCCAATAATAGGGTCATACTAGTTTTTAGTTTTTAACTTCTAAGTTAGATGACCTAGCGAAGACATCAATTTCAAATCAGTAAACCCCATTGAGCTATCAAGCTGGGAAATTCTAATAAGAACTATTAAATTAAAAGTATTTATTTCATAACAATTTTCAACATATCTGAATCTGAATTCAACAAATTAAGTTTTAAGTTCAATAAATCTTCAGAGAAACACTACAAACCTGCAAATGAACTTCGTACTCAGTGGGTCCAAAATATGATCCGTACAATCCAAAACCGACAACGAAAATCCTCTGGTCCACAGTAAACCTGATCCTATCAGTGGTGCCACTGTAACCCCACCGGGACTCAGTCTGTGGGAACCGGTTTACAGTCAACTCCTTGCCTGTCATACAACATCTAGGTGTATCTAAAAATCCAACATTAGGCTTAGGGTTAACAGTAAAATACAGGAATAACTGGACTATTTCTCGGTCATCTAATAGTCCACTTTGGGCTGGCCCCATTGCAAATTCTTCAACAGACATTAGCGGAAACCGGATAGCATTGAAAGCGCGGCCAAGCGCTGTGCGTTGGTTTGTTGGTGTCACAGGGAGCTGCCTTCGGATGCATTCTGCTTCAGACCAGCGAAGTACTGCTGAGAAGATTTTAGCTTCCCTTATGCGGAGAGTGTCTCTGAAATTATCAAATTAATGTTTTAAATACTGTTGTTTTTCCTGTACTATCTATTTATTTTAGGAAATTCCCACTGCAATTTGCTAGGCATCCATCTTGTTAGCAAAACCATGATAATTAAACTAAAAAGGAAACAGACTAAAATCCTAACAATTTCCTGCGATAAAAATTCTGGAATAAAATTATCTATCTACAATTAATGGAAACACATGAGATTAGTAGTTTAACTGTATTTTTTAATGAGTTCCAACACCAATAAAAAAGGAATAATACACAACTTATCACTTTTGATAAGTTACATGAAAACAAAATAACAAACAAACAGACACAGAAGATAGTAAGGTAATAGAAATGTGGTGAAAAAAAGGCCCCTATGTTCAAGGCTTGATTTGACTTGCAACATGAAAACAACAAAAATATGTTAATTACTAAATTCTGCAACTACTCCACAGCACCTACATGTGTTAAATTACCTTTCCAACACTGCATTCAAAGTGTCCTGATCAATATCAGTAAACCCTTCAGCATTCAGCGCATCAGCCGTATTTTTGTCAATCATTTCGAGGCACAGCGCAGCCAGCTGGGGCTCATCAAATAAACGGGCCTGCGTCAGAAGCAGAAACGCATTGTCCGTGCCCAAGTTACTCTTAAGAAAATCCACACAATGTTCCTCTAAAGCGGCTACAGCATATTTTTTAGCAGTGTACAGCGTCGTCATAACACTTTCCGGACCAATTCTAACTTCATCGGAATATAGGAACTTGAGTAAATGTAGGAATGCTGCCGGTTCAACATCAGGCAGCTCGACTTCATCAGATTTGGTAGCTAAAACGCCGTTAAACATTACATCGAAGACTGCGCTGCCGACGGAAAGAACAAACTTATGCGCAGGGATCACCTGCTGATTTGCATCCTTCCCTACTATAAAGTGGACGTCGCACAGAATTTCGTTGTTAAAAAGAAATGATAAACGTTCTTTGACGGTCGTTTTGGTCGCTTGCCAGTTGTGTAATCGGCCGCTACTGTTGTTAGTTGGCTGGAAATTGTCGATGGCGGAAGAAGAAGCGATGGGCTCGTTAGAACCGTTTTCTTCATCCGGAGCGCTGCTGCCTTGCCGCGCTTGCTGGTTCGACGGCAGCATGTTCTGCGGCGGCAGCTCATCCCCCGCCGCTCCATCGTCTAGCCTCACGTGAAGTAATCTGTTCACTATATTATCGTTCTTAAACACAGGAGCCATATTAACTTCACTAGACGCACATCTCAATCGAAAACGCCGGGCAAACGGGCCGAATTCGCGGAGTCAAACGTGACTTGACCCACAAACGGTCTGTTCGGTAGGTATTAGAATAAATTGATGTCAATTTGTGATTTTAATGACCAGTAGTTTTGTTTATTTATGTACGTTTAGACGATTTTTTCCGTTTTCGGTTTGACGTAAGTCACGTAAGTAAATGACATGCATGACATACGGCAAACTTTTTTTTTGGGAATCGGAACGGAAAGTGACTATAGTGTTGCCAGCAGTTAACCTGCAGTAGTATCAGCAATGGGGATTTTACATTATAAATTATTAATTATCATGATATTCATGATCCTAGTATCACGACACTATATCGCCATACGGGATACTGCGATACGGCCTGTTACATTGTCAATATTATCACTACGTGATATTATTCATATGTAATATCCCCCAATTAGTTGAAGCGAGAAAAAATTACCTTGAATTCACATTCGCGCACCGAGGAGGGTTCTGTATTTAAGTTCGTACTTCAAAAATATACCTTTTTACGTACATTAATTCGTATGCAATAGGGTCTGTTTGAGTTGCCTAAATTAAACACAAATTTTCAAAGTTATTTAGTTATTTCTCAAAAACTGTAAAATTTGAACACTTTATTTTATATATCCCGTAAAATACAAATAATAAGCTATACGTTAGGAATTTTTCAGATTTTTTGGTTCATAAAATTCGGAGATAAGGGGAGAACGGTAACTTTTTTGTAAATTTTTGGCTATAAATCAAAAAGTACGTCATGGATAATTATAAAAAAAATTGAAATGTGCAGAGTAAGCTATTTCATATGACACCTCATTAATCAAATCACTTTCATTTTTCAACCTCCCATTGTAGACCCCTTTTCAATTATTTATAAAATTAATTTCATTTCTTTTTTACTACAAACAGCTGATGCGGGGATGCAAGTTATACAACTACCTATATTAATTCAAGTTGATAACATCTGTTGTTGCTGAGAGAAACTGCAGCTGTGACATACAGACGGATGGACGGACGGACGGACGGACAGACAGACAACGGAGTCTCAACATAAGGGTTCTTTTCTACCACCTAAAAAGAGAGGCAAAACCATACAAGGAAACATGAACATTACAGATGTCATAAACATTTTTATTAAAATTGTATTTTTAGTTTTATAACACAGATTTATTATTATTATTATTTTATATTAGACAGGCAGTTAACACTGATATGTCTAAATCCCTGTTGACTAAACAAAAAGTCACGCTATTTTGGAATGTTTGTCAAACTTATTTTTGAACTGGTTGACACTTTTAGAGTTCACAACGTCAGAGGGTAATTTGTTCCACATTTTTATTATACGGTTCGCTATAAAGTTTTTTCCGATATTTGTGTTGTGTTTTTTTGAGGCGAGTATTTTCAACGTTTTTTTAAGTAGAGTAGAAAGCCGAGACCTAATTTGAATATAATACAAAGGCTACAACCACACAACTTTTTTAGAAGTAACAAAAACGATTGCACCGCATTGGAATTGACATACGGAGCAATGCGTATCACGTTCAAGATTGTAGGAGGTCGCGTCTACGAGATGCATGTAAATGAAAGTTATGCCGCCGTAGAATCACCCGCTTGGATGCTGCGTCTCGCTGACCGGCCAAGAAGCTACGAAAAGTCGTCAGCGCCGGATAACATTTTTTTTGTTAGCTTTTCCTGAAAAAAAAATTAGATCTGACAGCACAGTTACTCTGCAATAACGACGCGTTTACGTAATAAGTACCTATCAGTAAAACGCGCCACAGCACTAATCGTGCGAGGGCCAGAAAGATAAAAAAACTCAGCAGTAGATTTCATGCAACTTAATGTATGTATGTACGGGAAACTAGATAACACTATCTTTATTAAGTCACCTTTCTAACAAAAAAAAAACAAAATCGGTCCATCCGTTTAGGAGCTACGATGCCACAGACAGATACGCAGATACACAGATACACACGTCAAACTTATAACACCCCTCTTTTTGCGTCGGGGGTTAAAAAAGGGATCTTCTAAAGCTTTGCTAACCATTATATAATCGGATTTTTAATCTCACGGAATCCAATTCAATCCAATCTTTATGGTAGTGGCAATCGGTCACAATAGGCGTGCGACAACAGCACAGTGAATAATCTCACGGAAAAAATGTAAACAAAGATACGTCACTGTCAAAGTGACATTTCAGGGGATCTCACAGTATGGGCGGGTCAATTTCCGGGCGTTTCAACCGCCGTCATTAGTGTTTTTTAATATATTGACGAAATCAATGACACCTACCAGCAATTTATGATGTAAACAGTTGCAGAACCGTGGGTGTAGTTTTTATTAGCATCTTCACAGGAGACAACATATAGTCTTACTTTGACCGAGAAGTACTCGGACCAGGGTTCATCCTTCCACACAACAGTGAACGAAAAACAACTGAAAACTTAACATTGAGCAACCTAACAATAATAGAAAACGTAACAACAATAAAAATTTTACAGAACAGTCACTGGAAAGCGATTACGCGATCACGGGAGCATTCAATCTAGAATATTCAGTGAAGCGAGTGACGTCTCACGTTAAGCGGCCCGCAACTTCATGAACCGGGTGTATCGAGACAGTGATACCAGTGCAATAAATAGATTATGTATACGAAAACAGTATTCTCTCTTTAAATTAATATAACAAATAGTTTATGTCAAAATAAAGTTTGGCATCAACAAACTAAATTATATTATCTTGATTATAATATAAATTTTATTTATACAAAGTAAATTTCTTAAAAATGTGTTAAGTATAAATATCCCGAATGTTTCAAATTTTTTTCGTTAACGGCAACACCTTCGTTTACATTTTTTCCGTGAGATTAAAAATCCGTTTATAGTTAAGTATCAAAAATTAAAATCAAAATGTTTTACATACATATTTCTTTCACAAAATTTACATTATCTACTTACTAAGGTTCTCTCCTTTCTTATACAACTTATTATTCAAGGTCGACTTTTAGACCTCAAATAGGCGCGTAGGCAGAACTAGATGGATACACATATATTTGTACATATTTGAACATTTTGAACAATTGAAGTAGATACTTTTATTGTATACCTAATTCATATTTAACTTAGTAAATCACTTGCTCGTTTGCTTCTTTCTCATGTAACCAAGAGGGGATCCCGTATGTCGAATGATCGTTTGGTCTAAAATATCTGCCTAACACTCTTTTAGGCTAAAATAACAGGATTTAATAAATATCTATTGTGTAGACTACTTAGGTTAGTTTTATAATAATAATGCTGAAAAAATCCCTTTTAATTGAAAAAAAAAAACGTTTTCGACCAAACGATACTTTAGAAATAACAATGATTATGCCACCCGAATATAGACCCCGTCATCTATGACGCATCTGGAAAAATGCATCTTTCTCAAGATCAATTTATAAATACGGCCCTAAACGCCTCCATAGATGGGTGGCTCGTCGTCACGTTTCCGTACGTCATCAAGGGCACGCACGCGCGCGACGGTCGATCAAGCTACAGGTGCCCGGTCGGCCCGGCAGTCGCTCCGCCGCCTACGCCGGCACCCGCCGTACCCGACCCAAGCGAAACCGCTTATAAATAAAAAACGGCGCAACGCCTGTAAAAAATTAATAGCAATAAAAAGTTTCAAAGACTTGTTGCCCTCATAGATTCAGCAGGCGCTCACTCTGTATTATTTATAAATAGTGTGAAATAGTAAAAAAAAGTTGTATTTTATGCCTGTTTCTATACTGTTGAAATATCTTAAACGTTGTCTGTTTGATAAATTAGTTATTTGTGAGTGATTCTTCTGATATGTGGCTGTTAAATCTTCGTATGGATGTTGTTTCTGGATGAAGAGTGTTGTTTATTTAATACTGATACAAATTCAACTATGAATTCTACCATTAAGTAAAAGTAAGTATTACAGACATAATTTATCTATTTAGATTACTTGGCTAATTTATTTCATAGAATCCTTGTAAACCTTTCAAGCAACGAAATACGAGAAAAGATTTTGGTACTGCATCGTCATTTAAGTATACGAAAATAGGTAACGATTTATTAGGTACCGGTATAAATTTGAATTAATTATTGCCAATGTTTAAAAAAAAGTTATTGGAAGGAATTTATAATAGCTATCACTAGTAGCAAGAATACAGGCATATTTCAAACCTAATTCTAAATTTAGAGTTAGGTTCAGTCAAGTGTTTATGAGCGAGTAAGAGCTTAAAAATAATGTCTATCTACCTATTTTAAAGCTCTGCGGGCTTAGCATGCAAGTACAAGGTAAAATTTGACAGGTGCTAGGGATTTGATTACATCTATTCTATATTCTAACGTAAGACGTAACGTAAGGTTTAAAATGAAAGTGTCTCGTCCTGACTTTTATTACCTTTTATTACTAAGCGACTATTGTGAGTTTCACATTTTTATGGCGATTTTAAGCGTTAAGTTTTACGTTAGAATATGGAATAAATGTATTCTAATCCCTAGCCCCTGTCAAATTTTATCTAGTAACTTGTCGGTATGTAAATAGTTCGTAAATCACGGGAATACAATAGAAAAAGTCCAGTATAAACTGCCACTCAGTACGAGAGTGCATATTTAGTGCGTGTCAGTTTATACTGGACTTTTTCTATTGTATTCCCGTGATTTACAAACTATTTACATACCGACAAGTTTGTGCGGAACCCCCGGCGCGCGAGTCCGACTCGCACTTGACCGGCTTTATATATTATTATACACCCTTGTGTATAATAACTTAATAATAAGTCGTTATGCGCCCTTGCGCATAACGACTTCTCTTAGTAGCCGAAATGGTATAAATTCTTAAGATACATTTACCTTACGACAATAATACAAACTAGAGTATGCAGGAGCTTCCACAAAAGAATTGTTAAACGACTGAGCGAAAAGCTTTCAAAAGTTTACACGTAAAGAGCTGAAAGAGCTTTACATTTTAACAGTCTCTTGGTTTTCCTTTTCCTTTCATACTCTTCAGATTATTTATCATTTAGATTGAAGTTGTTACACTATACATCTTTTTTTATTTTAATAAAAAAAACATCTACATATACATATAATATAATTGTAGAAGGGAAATTTGTGTTTGTCTGAAGATATGAACGTGAAAATATTATGAGGAACCAGAATACGTTCCAAAGTTTTTAGAAGTTTTTACCAATTTTTAACCGACTTCAAAAAAAAAGGAGGTTCTCAGTTTGACCTGTATGTTTGTATGTATGTATGTATGTATGTATGTATGTATGTATGTATGTATGTATGTATGTATGTATGTTTGTCCACGATTATCTCGCGTTTGGCTGAACCGATTTAGATGCGGTTTTCAGCAAAGTATTTGTTACATTCTGGAGAAGGTTTTGGTATACAAGAAATGGATACCCCGTGACGTCATCCGCATGGATCCGTTATTAAGCGATATATTAGTTCAACTCGACCGATTTTGTGTTGACGCGATTTTTTTTAGTGATAGTTATACTCGTATCACTAAAAAGCGAAAAAAAAATGTAGTAAAAAAGACGAAAAATATTTTAATAAAATAAAAAATGGAACCGTCTTCAAAAAAAAACCACTAAACAAGACTAAATAATGACCGGCTTCCTAGGAATTGCCTATTTGATGGGTGCCTAATAGGTAAATGGAATATATCGAAGTCGGTGGCAAGAATCATGTGACATTGCTATTGTGTAAACTTACTTGACACCGGCTTAGATATATTCCATGTACCTATTAGGCACCCATCAAATAGGCAATTCCTAGGAAGCCGGTCATTATTTAGTCTTGTTTAGTGGGTTTTTTTTGAAGACGGTTCTATTTTTTTTTAAGTGTATAAATCTCGTGAACATTGTAACCATGCACGCAATTACGATTAGAGATTAACCGCCTGTTTCACAATCGTCAAGTAAAGCATATCGTCAAATAAATTTAGCGCTTTCCCTTTCTAACACTTATATACAAATAGACAAGGAGAGGGCTATCTTTATTTGACAGCTGAAATTACTTGTCGATTGTGAAACAGTCCCTAAGGTCGGAGTTCACCAACAGTTAAACAGGCGATTGGAGGTCTAATCGCTGTCAAAATGTATTGACTAACAGCCGATTAGGATGAAACAGTCCGTTAAATTGGTTGGTGAACTCCGACTTAAGACTAAGAAACACTGAATTTCTTATAGAAATAAATAGATTTTTTTAATTATAATATGGTGATAGCACACACTGGACACTTTAAGCTGACAGGCACCAAAAATTGACACTTAAACCTTAAATCAAGGATCATACGGTTATAAATTGATTGTTGCGAAATAAATTAATAGCCCTTATCTTATTGAAAATAAGAATCATGTTGATTCACCCTTTATGTTATTTTACTATTATAAATGCGAAAGTTTGGATGGATGGATGTTTGTTACTCAATCACGTCAGAACGGCTGAACGGATCTGGATGAAATTTGGCACAGAGGTAGTTTATAGTATGGAATAGTATATAGGCTAGTTTTATTCCGAAAAAAGGACAGTTCCCGAGGGAGCAGTGATAAACGACTTATACGCGACAAACTCGCGGGCAAAAGCTAGTAAGCTATTATTATTCATTATTTATGAATGATAGGCAAGCATTAGACCTCGATCTAACCTGACGGAAAGTGATGAGGAGGCCGAAGATGTAGCACGCTTACATAACATATTTAAGCCTGGGCCACACTGGATGCGTTGCGTAGACGTGCACGTGCGAGTTCGCGTCCCACTGCGTTGTATAGTATGAATCCTCACATGAAGACGCAGCTATACAACGCAGTGGAACGCGAAAAGGATCCAATTCAATCATTTCACACTTGTAGAATTTGACATAATATTGACAGCAATAGAATTCAAATTTAAATACATTTACTTTGTGGGTTGGATCCATTTCCTAAACTACGTCCTTGTTTTCTCGTATTTACTGTCGGTTAATGTCTTCAGGTATGATGCTGAGCCCCAAGATCCAGCGGTCCATCCGCGTGAACGACGGCCAGCTGATCGCGCTGTCCGAGCGTGCGCAGTACGACCACATCCAGGTACAGTATCGTTTCTTATAAATAAATATCATGGGACAATCTCACACAAATTGACCTAGTCCCAAACTAAGCTCTAGGCTTGTAGATAACTAGATACACACTTTTGTACCTTGTCGCTATACAGCCACGTTAGCAATGTCAAACAAGATTGTCAAGTATGTTAATGCGATAAAGTACAAAAGTGAGTATCTACTTTTGACGTTGACCTTACTAGGCAACGATATACATACTCAAATATATAGAAAACATCCAAGACTCAGGAACAAATACTCGCGCGCATCACACAAATATTTGCCTATACCGGGATTCGAACCCGGGACCGCTAGCTTCGTAGGCAGAGTATCTACGAACTAGGCCAACCGCGTCGTCGTACGTCTAGTAAATATTCCATTGAAGGCGGATGTTTCAATCTCAAGATAAATTTTAGCTCTGTCCTTTTATTTCATATGTAAAAGAAAAAGGAAAGCGATAAATTTAACTGTCAGATGATTTTATGAGCTTTATGCCCAGGTTTTTTAAATAACTTTATTTCTACATCGTATGTTTTTTGTAACCCTGACAAAACTATTTTTACCTCGCCAGCTCAGAAGGTTTCTTGGCACTTTAAATCTGCGTGCAAAAGTCCACTTTATCCGCTCGCGGGGACAGTCATGCTCTAGCTTTGCTGCGGTGAAAGGAGGAGTTCCGCGAATACAAAAGTTGAAGTGATGCTCTGGGAATTGCTTTTCTAGCAACTAGTGTTTTCTTCGCTGCGCTGCTCTGCTACAGTAGTTTTGTGTAAAATACTGCCTTTTACCTTAGCAGGGCAGTGCGGCTGAGGTGAAAAATTGTACGTTACGCCCTGCAGCAAAGTCATTTGCATTTTGCATCTCATGCCTTTGAATCACTACACCCAGGAAATTAATTTCAAACCCATTGCTGCACTCGAGGTTTAGTTCTGCTATTTTTCGCTTGCTCTGTCTGGCCCCCCAGCATGCAATACTAAAAACCGGCCAAATGTGTACGGAACCCTCAGTGCGCGAGTCCAACTCACACTTGACCGGTTTTCCTACTTGCATCGCGCAAGGGGTCAGTGACCCTACAATCGGTTTTCATTCGTCGGAGTTCTTGTTACACCCTGTACTATACTGTATTTTAAGAAGATGTGTTTCTCAACTGAAAAGTTGTATAAAACATGCAAGTTGCTCACAGTAAGGAAATTATATACTGTTCTCAGAAAGCATAAAACGACCACTTTCAACTGCAACCTTATGAAAATAGGAGGAGAGATATTGTTATGCATCTACCAAAAACCAACACCACTTTTGCCAGTAGATAATATAACAAACGCTCATCACATTTATATAACATTGTCAACAAAGAACCAGATATATTTCCAAAGCTACAATATGACCTTACAAATAGAATAACAAGTTGGATGGAGGACAAGAATTACGATCAAGTAGAAGATCTGCTAGGAAATATAGCACACACGCACACACACACACACACACACACACACACACACACACACACACACACGCGCACGCACACACACACACCCACACACACACACACACACACACACACACACACACACACACACACACACACACACACACACACACACGCACGCACGCACACGCGCGCACACGCACACGCACGCACACGCACGCACACCTACAAGGAGACGCCGGCCATCATAAGATTTGTACTGGTTTTTTAAGGAAATAAAGAATTTTGAATTTTGAATTTTTTAATACAGTGGCTCCAAAAATCATTCAATCAATAATACTTCGAATATACTAAAGACCAGTTTTTTTGCAGGCGGGGTATCTCCATAAACGGAGCTCCGACAACACAAAATGGCAGCTCCGGTGGTTCGTGCTGTACCAGGTAAGTTCCTCATTAATATCATCAAGGAGTTATATTTGGGGTCCTAGTCCTAGTGAAAAGAGGTACAAGTCAACTTAACTCTTAATAAAAAAAAGTTGTAAATCATATATAGAGTAGGTACACTAGACTTATACCCTTTTTCACGTGAAGTTTAGAAGACTTATACCCTTTTTATGTTGCTTTTTATTTTTTTTGTATGTTTGTTACGCGATTACTCCGTCAATTGTGGACCGATTTTGAAAATTCTTTTTTTGTTTGAAAGGGTACACTTCCGATTGTCACGAAATCAGAATCTGATGATGGGATCCATAAGAAATCGAGGGAACTCCTCAAAAGTTATAGGAACACATACAGCGATTTTGGTATTACCTGAAGGAGACCTTAAGAAATTGCATTACAAAAGCACCTCTTGGCGACGAGGAACTGATGATGAAGACCAGAGGTGACCACCGGAGCTGGCTTCGCTAGTCGTAAGTGATTGACGCCAGTAATGAGATTTCTTTATTAAGACTATGGAGCTAGTTTTATACTCATTATAACACACATGGTGAAGTGCAACTGATGGTGAAGTACCGGGAGAACTCCTCAATGATTAACGGCCCTGCATCTTAGGCAGCGACATTTTGTTAAGGGTGATGAGAGGTCGGTATTAGGCTATTGTTTCTTAATGTGATGTTTATGTGCTTTAGTTCATCACATAATAATAAGAGGTGCATCACTAAAAAGCGAAAAAAAAAAATTTTTACAAAAAAATAAAACCGTCTTCAAAAACCTACTAAAAAGCGTTAAATAAAAACCAGCCTCATAGGAGTCCTAGGAATAGCCTATTTAGTGCCGAATAGGTACATAGAATATATCGAAGTCGGTGGCAAGAATCATGGTGTCATTGCTATTGTGTATACTTGACACCGGCTTGGATATATTCTATGTACCTATTCGGCACTAAATAGGCTATTCCTAGGACTCCTATGAGGCTGGTTTTTATTTAACGCTTTTTAGTAGGTTTTTGAAGACGGTTTTATTTTTTTTCACTAAAATTATTAGAACCGCTTGCTTCAAAGCAGACAGTTGGGCCGCTACATCTGATAATTTAAACGTGTGTATGTGTGTATACATATATGCATGTGGCATCGTAACTCCCAAACGGATGGACCGATTTTGTTTTGTTTTTGTTAGAAAGGTTACTTGTTCGAGTTTTTTTATCATATATAAATAGTGCAGAAATTGCAGATTGCAGAAAAAATAGTGCATTGAAGGTATAAAAAATAACCTTGAATTACGGATTATCACGTCTATTTATCCACGAAGGATGAAAAGAAACAAAACATCTTGCATCTCTTACATTCAAATTATTTGCGTATGCTCTAAGTACCGGATAAAGGGCATTGCAATGCAAATAGGATGAACATTTAAACGCAGTATTTTACCCAATAAATAACCAACTAAATAAACCCCGAGCATTCAACACTAAGCCCCGCAAATAAACTACTTACGCATTCTCTGTTCGCGCGAAAACAAAGGCATAGACAACGGTATTATTCCCTTTGTTTTGATCCGGAGCCAAAGCCGACAGCCGCGCGATTGGAAGCATAATAAACTCTATGGAAAACTAGCCAAGCTCGAGTCTAGCTGAGTTTATCAATTTAATACCTGCCCTCTCTTTCATCAACCTAACAATGACAAGGGCACGTACTCGTACAGAGTATATAGCTTATAATATAGCGAATCTGGGCGTTTGCCCATACCGAGATTCGAACCCGGGACCGCTAACTTCACCACCGTCATCAAATACAGCCATAGGTTTACAACATCGATATAGTTATAAATAATTAAATAAATATTAGGGACAATCTCACACAAATTGATATAGTCCCAAACTAAGCTCTATTAGGCTTGTACTATGGGTAACGATATACATAAAATTCAAAAATTCAAAATTCAAAATCATTTATTTGTCCAACATAGGTTAATTACCCGATGTTTAATTATATTGCTGTATCACTATGTGGTGCCCGAGGGCATACAAATGTTTATTATAAATTATAAGTTTGTAAAAATGAAGCATGCTTAGGTTAGGTAATTTGCTATGAAATAAAGATAGGATATATATGATATTTTATCTCAGTGTCAAAAACTAATTAGTTTTATTCAAAAATTCTGTTATCGAATAATAGGCATTTTCTATAAGGAACAGTTTTAAGCTTTTCCTAAAATCCGCGTCATTACTTTTATTTGCTAAAATGTTTTTTGGTAGTTTATTATAAATTGTGTGGGCCATTCCATGTATACTTTTACGCAATAGGGCCGTATTACTCGACGGTGCTTTAAATTTGTCTTTTAAACGCACACTTCTAAATCTGTTAAAGAGGTTTTGGTTATTGTTTACAAAAATGCATATTTCATAAATGTACAGACAAGGTAACGTTAGAATTTGAAGGTGTCTAAAGTGCGATTTGCATGAATCACTTTGTTTAATACCACTAAGAGATCTAATGCATTTTTTCTGCGCCCTAAACGCATTTTCTCTATGAGTTGAATTACCCCAGAAGAAAACACCATACCGTAAAATTGATGTAACATACGCGTGGTAAGCAGTAAGGACAGTTGACTGATTAGCTCTTTTTCTTAAATTGTAGAGAGCATATGAGAATTTACTTAGTTTCTTACATATTAGGTCTATTTGGTTTTTCCACGTCAATTTATTCGACATACTTATATATAGAAATACATATCCATGACCCGGGAACAAATACTCGCGCTCATCACGCAAATATTTGCCCATACCGGGATTTGAACACGAAACCGCTAGCTTCGTAGGCAGGCGCTAGGCGTCGCGTCGTCGTTTCCGTGTATGATAAAAAGATAAGATAAAAGATATTTATTCAGTAAGTAGGCCGCACGGGCACTTTTACACGTCAAAATCTACCAGCGCTTCCCAAGAGGAGACCACTGCTGAGAAGAAGCGCCGCAAGAAACTCAACAGTTAGTCATTTTTCAAATAAAAATATAACAATGTCACTACTTATTCTAGCATTATATAAAACTGTAAAAATAATATTAAATATCTGCGTAGTTTTGCAGGAAAACATGTCAGAATGACTACGAGAAAATTTATATATATTATATATCACACAAAACAGTTTTGACATGTCTTCCTACATAAACCGTGTCCCCTAGACAAGATACAGCGTTTACATGATATTTATGAGGTATGTACGAGTAGTAGGTAAGCTATTGAACATTAAACATTAGTTCATTTTCTGGTTTAGGCCAAGCATTTTTGTCCGTTAGATAGTCCTCGACCCTATAGTACGCCTTTGACATCAACGACTTTTTCAAGTAATTTTTAAGTGCTGGAAGGGGTAACTCTAAAACTACGTCGGGTAATTTATTATAAAAATGAATGCATTTATATACTTTACGGACACGAAACTTTTTTATGGCAATTTTATTTTTATTCCTAGTATTTATATTATGTACGTATATAAGAATTTTTAACGAAAGAGTCTAGGTTCTTAATAACATACATAATATTTTCATAAATATATTGGGATGCTACTGTTAAAATATTAATTTGTTTAAAAAGTTCTCTTAATGAATCACGGGAATTTAAGTTATATATAGAGCAAATGGCCCTTTTTTGTAACACAAATATAGTTTGTATGTCAGCTGCTTTTCCCTATGTTAGGCCTTAAACGGACGAGTGAGTGATATATGATATAAGTTTATTTCTTTATTACGAGTTCAGTTCACCCGATTGACTTTTGCTCACTAAGGTTGGCTCTTTCATTTCCTACAGCAATGACAATAGGTGACAATAAATTTTCCTGGATCTTTTTGCATAGGTAAATAGATGAAGGATTATCAGTTTCCGAGGAAAAATCAATAAAGCATCTACGTGAACAGAATCGCTCGTAAAAATTAGCTATATATAGATAATTATCCTTTTGTGTTTAGTGTAAAAACAGTAGGCGTTGTCAACCCTAGTCGAGCGCCGTTATAGGGGAAATAAAGCGGATAAATCAAAGAGAATTTTCCTCATACGACACCGCCATGCCTGCCATATTGTTGTGAGAATGTATATACACACGTTTCTCCTATGCGGGCCTTTATACTCGTATCAACTCTTTTGATCTGAACTGCCGTGTTTTTATGCCGTTATTTTAGTCAGTTTTTTTTTTATTCATATGCAATAAATTGGCAATAAATAAATAACCGGGCGCAAAACCTGGTCCGCAACTAAATCAAATATTATCGGCAATTTAATCAATATTTGGTAGGCTAAAAATATTCGGAACACCCAAATAGGTACTCCGAAATATTTTTTTCTGAAAATTCATTTGTCCGGATTGTCATTTTTCCGAAATCTATGTTATGATGGAGCTATTTAAATTTGAAAACATAATATTTGAATTGCTAAACGTAGGTTAGATAGGTTTGATTTATGTGCGACATCAAAAAATAAGGCCTTCATTAAAAAAAAATGCATTGGGAATTATGAAAATTTGGGATTTCAATCAATGTACCCAAAAATATTATGTGGCCGCTAAATAAATAATCGTGATACAAAATAATTTTTTGATCCGAAAATGACAAAATCTAAAATTCAATCTACAAATACCATTGCTATTTCATTTGTTTTTCAAAGTCAATGGATGAAGTAAAAAAAAAATGTTTTATCCCCTCCCCCCACATTTCTCCGCCCCCGTTCATTTGGGATCCATTTGGCCAGTGGAGGGGGGTTCGGTATCAATTCAAGACCCTACCACTTCTGTTGTCTTTCCGATGAAATTTCAAGTGCCATTACCTTGAATATTAAGAACAAGGAAGGAAATATCTAATTCGGCAGTCAGAGGGGGAGAGAATGGGACAGGACTAATTTAATTTAGATTTGGGAGCACCCCAGATATTTCCGGACGATGTACCCGCAATGCCGGTAACTGTAATATTAAAATGGTAGCTTTTGTGTCTGGTATACACGAGTTTAGTACTTGCCAGATTAGTACTAACACTTGTATAAGTGGGCAAAGTAAATATATAACTTTTTTTTATATTTTGAAAGGATTAATAAAGTGGGAGAGGTTGCCTTAGAATAATATTTTGAAATGAGTAAAGTGTTCGACAACCAACTCATAAATAAATATAAAGTTGAGCCATTACGCCTACTTCAAAGTTAACCTATAGCTGCTTACAGAGAACATAAACAAATGGTAGTTGATAGTTAATCAAATGTGATATCAACTAATTTGATTCCTAGATCACTATAGAACTATATGATGAAGCGGTTCGCCTAGTTAACAGTGACCCCGCCTACGAAGCAAGCGGCCCCAGGTTCGTATCCCGGTATAGGCAAATATTTCGATGAGCGCGACTATTTGTTCCCGAGTCATGGATGTTTTCTATGTATTTAAGTATGTATTTCTCTATATCAGTATGTTTATTGTTGTCTAGAACCCATAGTACAAGCCTAGAGCTTAGTTTGGGACTAGGTTAATTTGATATTTAGATATTTATATCAAAGTGACATTATAAATCAAATCTCAATAAATCTTCCACGATTTGACTGATGACGTCACATTGACGTAGTTCCATAGTGGCCTAGAAATCACATTGTTTTACTGTACAAAAATAAACCCTATGTCAGCCAAAATTCATTCTACTTACTGACGTAAGCCTAACCCTTACCTTCAAATAAACAATTTACTTCTCACACGTCACTATTTAGTACTAAACGTCTAGTCTTAATGACAAGTAACTAACCACGTGTAAACATATCATTATGACATTAAAATCGTGTCGGAGGCTCCACCTATCCGGAGCGCTTTCTCGACATTACGTCGACCTTGCGTGACTGTCCTGTCGCCACCATTACGTTCATATTTTAATGATTCAACTTCTAGTCACGGTTTATGCGTGTTTAGTGTAATTTCCGTTTAAGCTAAAAGCTTATAAGGTATCCCACCAAAAACATTTCATGTAAAATTTCATTTGATGACGCGGTTAGCCTAGTTGGTAGTGACCCTGCCTACGAAGCTAGCGGTCCCGGGTTCGAATCCTAGTATGGGCAAATATGTGTGTGATGAGCGCGAGTATTTGTTCCTGAGTCATGGATGTTTTCTATGTATTTAAGTATGTATTACTCTATATAAGTATGTCGTATGTATATCGTTGCCTAGTACCCATAGTATAAGCCTAGAGCTTAGTTTGGGACTAGGTAAATTTGTGTGAGTTTGTCACCTGATATTTATTTATTTTATTTAAAATAGCGGCCAAGACACGAGCTCATAACGCTTTCGCTGTAATAAAAAGTACGTATGTAAACTCTTTATTGCACAAACAGTATAAGTAAATAATACATAAAGTTATCAGATCCCAGGAAAAGCCAAGCCCCAAAGCCCTGACTCTACTAACCCTACACCTTGGTTTAAAAAGTATGGCTTGGCGGTTCCAAGGTCAGACGGTCCAATGGACTTATTTACTATAGGAAATTACGTCACAGGTCTTCAATGTTATGACATGCAAATACATCTATGAAACCGCCTTGCCATACATGGCTTCTTGGCGTCTTGGAGATAGATTAATCGCACGAAGATTGCGGTCTTTAACAGTATTGCTTTTTGGAATACGCCGGTTATTAAAAGTACAGGCTGGACCATAAACACTTTTGTATAAAAAAAAAATGTTATTAATCATTTGTTTATTGCATTTACATAACTGTTTCAATGCTAGCGGGACTTATGGTTTGTGGATCATCTATTTTTTATGACGGTACAGAATTATATTTTAATATTAAAAGCACAACAACATGAGCAAGTAAAAAAAAACGTGACAACAATTATCTTATAGTTACCATAATATTTTTATATTTATTTATTATTTTTAACAAATAACAGTGTTGAAAATATAAATAAGTACTTATATACTGATAGGGCCTTTAGCCAAGATGCATTACCCTGTGATACGAAGAGTCACGTGATCTACCAGTGACGCGATTGGTTTAAAAACGAAACGAATTAAAAATTCTACTTAGGGTAATGCATCTTGGCTAAGGACCCTGGTAGACATGACAGACGAAACTGCAAGGGTTCCGTCTTCGCAATATGCCTGCAAAGTCCTTAAATTAAGTTCAACTCCTTAGAAACCTTGAATTTCATTAAACGGTGACATTTTTATAAACCTCGTTAATTGCTGGAATCTGTATAATTATTTGTAATTTCCACGGTTCAGAATACATTATCAGAATTTGCATTATCGCGTGACGAGAATATTTTAGCGATTTATTTAACTTTCAAGGAAAAACTAATAAACGTAACGCAAACAGTTAAACTAACCCTTGTTTTGTTTTGAAATAAAACAAGCTATGGCCCGCGACTCCGTTCGCGTGGAAGTCGTTTATCGCGGGAGCTATCAACTTTTCTAGCATAAAAGGTATCGTGCCAAATTTTATTCAAATCTGTTCAGCAATGTAAACGTGATTGAAATACAAACAAACTTTCAATTTTATTATATTAGTGATTTAAATACATTTCGGTAAATAATAAGGGTAAGTACCTAATTAAAAACTAAAATCCGATTGCAATTTTTTTTTGTATGTACTTTTTTAAATTCCAGCCGCCATGTTTAATCTTTACACACAGTATAAAACAAAGTCACTCCCGCTGTCTGTACGCTTAGATCTTTTAAACTACGCAACGGATTTTAATGTAGTTTTCAGCAATAGATAGAATGATTAAAGAGAAAGGTTTATGTATATAATAGTACCCGGAGCGAAGCGAGGGCGGGTCGCTAGTTTATAATAAAGCAAAATAGCCTATAACCATCGCACAATAATGACGAATCGATAGACACCTCATGTATCAAAATCGGTAAGGTGGAGATGTTTTTTTTTCTCTCGTCTACCCAATTGCATGGGGTGTCGTTGGATAAGTCTTTCAAATATAAAGTGAAACATTAAGCTTGTCGCCAAGTGCAAGAAAGCGCATATAACGAATTTAAAAGGAAAACTATCACAACTAAGTAGACATCATTAGTTCTTGAGTTACAAGCGACTAAAATGTTTATATTTACCTAGGTACAGAAAATCACCTATGATAACTTTAAATAGAAAATAAGTTATTAATATTTGAAAAAATTCACGGTATTTGGGCATTGTTGTTTGTGTTTGTAAGAATGGCGACGGAACCCTGCACTGAGCATGGCATGCTTTTGCTCGGTTTGCTATAAACATGCGTGGTGCATGCGGGTCACAACTATATGTGACGTTCTCAGTGGAAAGGGACCTTATGGAGGCAGGCGGTTACGCCGTTTTTAGAACTGTTACCATAGTATTCGTATAGTTACAAGAATAAGAAGAGCGTAACTGCCTTCCTCCATAAGGTCCCTTTATATTGATAACGGCACATATCACGGTACATTATTAGTGGCACGTGTCGTGGAGCCTCCGGGAGCTACCCTAATTCAGGGTCTCCTGGGTTGCGGCCCTTCGGAAGGCCAAAATAGTGCCGCATTTCGTTTACTCATAGCATACTGGACTCGCCTCGTACAATTTTATGGATATGGCCACTGCGATATGTATGTCCTATGACCTATTAGTCAAATTTGAATGCCGTGTTTACATACTTGCGCTGCCGGCAATAATATCTTCCGAGGGCAGTGGGTGTTTACATGTTGCTCCTAGCCCACTTGGAACGCGCGAGTAGCAGAGAGGCATGAGAAGCGGCCATTTTACAGTAAAGCTTAAACCCCTTCTATACGGTCGGGTGGTTGGGCCAACCGAGAAGGACGCAGCTATCTGTCAGAATGAGATAGTAATATTTACATCTCGTTCCTACAAATAGCTGCATCCCTCTCGGTTGGCCCAACCACGCGACCGTATAGAAGGAGTATTAAGCAGTAAATAAACTAGGAACAAACGTTCGAAACGTCGCACTCACACAGACGCACGTGTCAACGAGACCCCTAAGCGGACATGGCAGTGCTGTCATGGCGGAAGTCGCGTGGAGACGAATGGTTTCGTGGAGAAGAATAAAATACAAAGCGAAACCATTCGTCCCCACGCGACACCCGCCACTGACACACTGCCATGTCCGCTTAGGGGTCTCGTTGAGACGTGCGTCTGGTGAGTGCGACGTTTCAAACGTTTGTTCGTAGTTTCTTTACTGCTTTCGCTATATTTAAACTGTGCTCGCACTGCCCTCTCTTCTGCTCACTGCGGCAGCACGTAAACACGGCATAAAAAGTCTCAAACATGCAGTAACATGAGCAACTTTTCTCGCCAATTTTAGCCAGCAAATTTTTAATGGGGGGTCTCGTTCCGTTGCACGTAGTTTGAGTAACCGAGACCGAGCTTCGTCGCTCGGGTCGAAACCGAATTTCCATCGATTTTCTATATAAAAACAAGAAAAAGAAATAAAAAACTATCCATAGCTGGAGTTCGAACCCACAGTCTTTGCGTAGTAAGCCAACGCTGTAACCATCAGTCTACTCAGGGCGGCAGCCGCCCCGAAATTACGAACCATATTGCGCGGGCAATCTTTCTAATGAATTTTTCCAGATATGAGACCTAGCTAGATCAAATTTTCACCCCCGTAAACCCGCATTTCGCAATTTTTATTGACATCGTTAAAGCCGTTTTCGAGAAAGTGAGCACAAATATTTATATATGTTTGTCGTTTTTATACCTAGTATAAGATAAGCCACGTATACACTAGAGACTAGTAGATGTTTACAGGAACAATGTTTCAGCCTACACTGAGACAACGGCCTGAGAAACAATGTTTCGAATGCTGTTAGACAAACACGCATCCACACTGATTGTCTGTAACTGTTACGAAAGACAAAAACATTATGACGAAATTATTAAATTATAATTATAATGACATTCTACTTAATACCAGAATTTTCTAATTTTTAAGCCTTACTCATTAAATCCATTTTTACATTATTATTTATTACATTATTTTATCACGGTTAATTAAATGTTGTTAAGCGGCCGTTCAAGTATTACGTAAGCACTATGGGGGGTGGGGGGGTCTTTGTTTTGCTTATTTTGGATGACATGGGGGGTAGGGGAGTCTAGATGATGATTACGTCATCGGTAGTTATTTACTTTTTTACACGAATGGCAACCCTCACATTGTCTATGCTTGAAAACGAAACGCATTTTCGGGGATTCCTGCAAATAATGCATACATTTAGTGCATTATAATTATAATATATATAAAAAAAATACATTTATAATTGAAATTTTGCTGACAAGGGGGATATGGGGGTAAATAATTGTAATAAATCTGCTTACGTAATATTTGAACGGCCCCTAAACTTTAAATTTTAGATTTAAGTCTAAATTACATTACGAAATAAGTGGCGTGAAATTAGTTTCACGACACTTAGTTCAATCAACAATTTCACGTGTAAACATCGAGTTTTACGAATTAGTTTCGCAATAGTTTCGTGGCACGCGCAATTTTTGATGAAACTTTCCTAATTTCATGCAACTAATTTCGCAATGTAAATTCGACTTTAAGGACATTATGCCCATGCGGGGTGTCGCGTGGACTAAACTAGGTAATAAGTTTTAAAGATACTAACACCAATCTGTATAACTTTTCTGCCACGTTATGACAAATAAATGAATATGAATATGACTGAGGGCTATTGTTTTAGCGTTCTCCAGTTGGCGCCACTACAGAGTAAGGTCCTGAAGTGCGGGGAGCACAGATACACCGATTATAGTCTTTATTTTTGAACTGAGCTTATCCACTTAAAGAAGACAATACCATTGAGTGGTTAACCACAAAATAAGATAACGAGTATGTAGTAAAAGCTGATTATAACTGTCTGGAAAGGTTAATAGATTATCGACTCTACTTCCTCGGACAGTTGGTAACAAATACACAAAAATAATAATAGCATTCATAACTCGTTTTCCATTTCGCTACCGCCCGATAATCAACAGGTACGCACTTCGTAGAAAAAGGACTACGGAATACTTTTTTCAATGGATTATGGACTCTATGTCCTTTTCGTAAGATTATAAATGCTTTAAAAGAATAAAATCGCTACCTACTTGGGTTGCGGTTATCAGAACGAAAGCGGTAATGGTATTGTATAGATACAATGACTTTGTCTATGTCAGCGGGCCTAATATAGCCGTGTTTATCGCGTGACAAAGCGTGGATAAAGCATCCGTCACTCTCGCGCTTATATACGTGTCAGAAAGTGACGGACGGATCCGGTGAAGTAGTCAAAGCCGAAGGCTAACTACATAGGTCCGAAAAAAAGTCTATATCAGAATTCTATCTGGATAATCTCAGTATAAAAAATAAAGATTATAACAGCTGTGTTTACATAAGCAAATTTTAATGTTTCTTAGTGAATACGTCCCGATAGGAAATAATTGACTTTTGGCTTGTTATTGATAATAATATGATTGTTCGCAGAATCTGCTGTTCTACTACGAGTCGGAGAACAACACGCGTCCGACGGGCGTCCTTCTTCTAGAAGGATCCTTCTGCGAGAGGCTCAGCAAGCCGCTGGAGCGAACTGCCTCGGCGGGGGTGAGAAATTTCAATCACCTTCATTATTTAACATCGCGGCGCGGCTAGTCTATGGTTCGATTTCGTCTTGAGAACATCGGTCATGACAGGAAATCAAGGTAGTTTCATTAAGTTACATTACAAGTCATTGGTACAGTCAGCATCAAATAGATAGCTTACCATCAGGCGGGCCGTACGCTTGTTTGCCACCATCGTAGTATAAAAAAAAAAAGAGGAGCAGCGAAAGAGGCCAAATATATAGCAACACATCTTTATATGAATAAGAATGTGCTGCGATATATTTGGCCATTTTGACTGCTCCTATCTATTTGACGCTGACTGTACTCGACGGCTACAGGGGCTCGTACTCGGTACCTTGATTCGATCATGAGTCGATACCTCAAGGTAGGCCACCGACGCTCTTTTTTAGGGTTCCGTAGCCAAAATGGCAAAAACGGAACCCTTATAGTTTCGTCATGTCCGTCCGTCCATCCGTGTGTCACAGGCATTTTACTCATAAACTACAAGATGTATATTGATGAAATTTGGAGTATAGGTGTCTTGTACAAGCCGCTACTTAGTTAGGTAGTTAAATAACGAAAATAAATATTTCTAGGGGGGGCACTCCATACATGTCACAGAAGCTGATTTGATCGGATATAGGTACCGTTCTTGAGTTATTGCCGAAAAACTGCGCTTCTCAACAAAAGGACGTAAGTGCCATGAAGATACGCTCATTTGCTGGTGCACTTTATTTGTATTTATAGTAATGGCGACGGAACCCTACACTGAGCATTGCCTGACATGTTCTTGTCTGATTTTTTAACTCTTAATTCTTTCTTGACCGTTTGTTGCAGTTCTGCTTCACCATCACTTACCGTCGCGAGAGCCAGCGGCAGTACGAGCTGCGCGCTGCTTCCGAAGTCGACTGCGTACACTGGGTCGACGCCATCAGGGAAGCCAGGTCAGTCTAGCTCCACATCAACGACGCGGTTAGCCTAGTTGGTAGTGACCCTGCCTACGAAGCTAGCGGTCCCGGGTTCGAATCCCGGTATGGGCAAATATTTGTGTGATGAGCGCGAGTATTTGTTCCTGAGTCATGGATGTTTTCCATGTATTTGTTTTTTTTTTTTTTTTTTATGTATGTATTTCTCTATATAAGTATGTTTATCGTTGTCTAGTACCCATAATACAAGCCTAGAGCTTAGTTTGGGACTAGGACAATTTGTGTGAGATTGTCCCTGATATTTATTTATTTATATTTATTTATTAACGAATAAGGGTGAAACTACATGTGATTTTATCACGGGAAAAAAATTGTACGGGGTTTACAATAACAATTATTGTAAACTCTATGCAAAATTAAAAAAAAACAGCACATCTGTCAAATAAAAATAGCCCTTTCCCTTTCTTACACTTGAAAATAGACAAGGGGAGGGTTATCTTTAACTGACAGATGAATTTACTTGTCGATTGTGATACAGGCACTTAATATAATATTATCTGTAAACTGTAAATACATTATGTTTTGTAATTTTTAAAGTAATTATTCAAGAATTGACATACAAACTATTTTATTTTATTCTCGTATCGCCGCTAGAGCCAGCGGCACTGAATACTTGTATTAAGGCTTCCTTTGTCACAGTAGCTTTGCTCAATTGTAAGTTGATGGCAGTCAATGTGACTATACTGCGTTGATTATTAGACCGTCGACGAATCTATGACTGTGATTGCTTGCATAGCATTTGAATAAGGTAGCATCTGTTGTCAATCGCAGTTGAGATCTATCCTAGAACAACATTATGCCAGTATAAGATAACCATGCAAATTCATAGTATGGGATAACCTCCGAAAATTCATCTGCTCTGTTCTAAACTTAGTATTGTTTTAAATTTTACATTTATCTACGAAATTTAAGATATCTTAATAAATTAACAAGTTTTGGGAGAGGAAATCGGAAGCCAAACCGCGCATTCTTTAAATTTTCGTATAGATATTTAGTAGGAGCTGCAGTTGTTCTTATCGCGCTTGGGAGGACTATAGCTTTCAGAGTAACAGCGATGATAGTCCATTCAAATACCTACTTTTGAAAAGTCTACTCTCGCATCTCCCCTACTGAACAATACAGGGTGTCCCAATACCAGTAACCCACATTGATACCGGAGGTAGCCCAGCCTAAGACGGACCGAACCAGCCTAACATGACCTCAGTAAAAATAAATAAAATAAATAAATAAATATTAGCGGACAATCTCACACAAATTGACCTAGTCCCAAACTAAGCTCTAGGCTTGTACTATGGGTACTAGACAACGATAAACATACTTATATAGAGAAATACATACTTAAATACATAGAAAACATCCATGACTCAGGAACAAATACTCGCGCTCATCACACAAATATTTGTCCATACCGGGATTCGAACCCGGGACCGCTAGCTTCGTAGGCAGGTTCACTACCAACTAGGCTAACCGCGTCGTCAAAAAGTCGCATAGTTTTCGAGATATGCCAGTTTAAAGTTTGTACTGGAAAAGAACTTTAAACCGGCAAATCTTGAAAACCATGCGATTTTTACTAAGATCATGTTAGGCTGGTTCGGTGTGGGGACAATGCGTAACGCATTTACACACCGTTAAAAAAAAATCAAAAGTAAAAGAAAAAAAAAAAAAAGTGTCTGGTTCGGTCCGTCTTAGGCTGGTCTACCTCCGGTGCCAATGTGGGTTACTGATATTGGGACACTCTGTATATTAGTTTAAGCTCGTTTCGCTACAGTAAGATTCATTTGACAGTTCGAATGGTAAAATATTTTCGTTCGATTTATAAAATAAACTAAAAGTCATGCTCACCTTCATTACGTTACCTAATCAATCAAGTTTCAACCTTCGATTTAATTATAGACTGATCTGACTTTAAACGGTGTCGAATTAAACCCGATAATTAGGTTATTAAATGTGACGTTCTCAATACAAAGGGACCTTATGGAGGAAGGCAGTTACGCTCTTCTTATTCTTGTAACTATACGAATACTATGGTCACAAATGAAGCTCGAGAAAGAGTCCGCCCTGCCGGATTGCCGGAGAATGTAAGTAATGCTGTGTAAAACAATTTGTATGTACTAGAAATCGAACCCAGGGCCGCTTCGTAGGCATCATTATCATTACCAACTCTCGATTAACATTATGTTAAGTTTTAATAATTGACTGGAGACCTTATACATCTCCCATGCTATTTTTTATTTTCTTATTAATGTACATTTGCTATTATATTTTTATTGTTATATGTTTGCTAGCATAAGTTATATCTATGTAAAAAACACTGACTGTTGAGTTTCTTGCGGCGCTTCTTCTCAACAGAGAAGACTCTTGGGAAGCGCTGGTAGGCTGGTAGATCCAGTGACGATTATAAACACAAAAGGGTATCAAACGATTTATTTATTCAAAAGGTTTTCTTTTCCATGGTATTTAATTTAAAATAGAATCGGTTTAAAAGAAAAACAATCGAGAAGCGTCTTGGTTGTGTAACTAGCATGCATAAACGGTGCAAAGACTCGGCGGCGGCGAGGGCATCTAATATTGATGACATTGCCGTGCTAGTGATGCGGCAGACCGGTCGATCAAATCACAGGCAGCTAGCTTTTGCCCGCGTCTTCGCTCGCGTGGATAGTGTTCGTATAAAAGTTGAAATTTGGTACCTATGACTATACAATGTACAAATAAAAATATCTAGCACTTTTTGGTTTTACAGCGACATCTAACTGATAATCATGGTAAAAGAAAGCATCATCTTAAAAGGTATTCAAATTTGCAAGATTGCTTTCGTTAAAAAAAACTTAACACGGTCTTGGTATCATAGGTACTACGACTCGTGTTTTATAATATCATATCACCTATAATACCTCATTTTCTGTCTTTAAATAAGTATTTGTGCGGGCTTAGCGTGGATGCAAGAGATAAAATTTGACAGGTGCTAGGAAAATGAAAAAATCTATTCCATATTCTAACGTGAGTGAGACTTAACGCTTAAGATTTAAAAGCGCCCCGTCATGATAAAATAGCTATAAAAAAGTGAAAATCGCTAGTCGCATAGTAATAAAGAGTACTAAAAGTCAAGTCAAGTCAAGTTAAGTCTTACGTTAGAATATGGAACAGGTGTATTTATTTCCCTAGCACCTGTCAAATTTTATCTCGTCCATGCATGTTGATAGTATTAACTAATTTTAATCCAATATCTCGATGATTACAACACGATCACGCAATATTGATATTAAGGTACTCTACCACAAACGGATCGAAGTAGATACAATCATCGTCGTTGATGGTCACTTCAGGGGCCCAAGCCAAGATGTACTCGTACAGTCACGAAATTTAGGTCCAAGGTCAATCTGACATTCTACAGCAATAAGGTGGAGTTTCCTGTAAATTACAAATGACTTGGCATCTTTAATGACATTGACAACTTCAAGCAATATTTTTATGAAATGGGTCCCAAATTAACGTTCGTGACTGTACATCAACACAGCTGACCATTTCTGAATCTTATCGCCTTACAATAAGGCTCGCTAGTGGTCAGTTAACCTTAACAGTGATGCTGTTTGTATGACGCTGTCTTAACGATTGTCAAAATCATAGAAAACGAGAATTAATTCTCAAAAACTTTAACATGCAATTGACCGCCTGTTTCACAATCGTCACGTAAAGCATATTTGACAGATATATCTCGCCCTTTCCCTTTCTTACACTTGCAAATAGACAAGGAGAGGGCTAACTTTATGTGACAAATAAATTTACTTGTCAATTGTGAAACAGGGGTGAATTTCTGGGCGTTTCAACCGCCGTCATTAGTGTCACCAAATATATTGACGAAATCAATGACACCTACCAGCAACTCCTGATGTAAACAGACGCAGAACCGGGGATGTGGTTTCTATCAGCATCAGAAGTTGCTGTAGTGTCATTGATTTCGTCAATATATTTGGTGACACTAATGACGGCGGTTGAAACGCCCAGAAATTCACCCACAGGCCCTTAAAAAAATTACAGTTCACTGATAACTCGATTACTTCCACGATCAAGTACCAGGAGAGCAGAAACGTTAGGCAATCGATGCTCCGGGCGGTTGCGACCGTTGCCAGGCGACCGCGGATTAAGGCCGTAGCCCTGACCCGCTGCACCGCGCTGCTCGCCTGGTAGCTGGCAGCTGCTTCCGAGCGAAAATCGCATTAAATACCCTTCAGATGAAGTGGGATTGATTATTGGAAATATATTATTCACATCACTAGCTCGGAAAGCCCTTTTTTTCTTTAAAAACAGATAGCAATTGCATTTTATCCACAAGAGTGCAAAGAATGTTTGATATCCGAACGTGTTATTAGTTAGGTACTTTTTTAGACAATTTTCGCCCACTGATTAAATTGTCTGATCAAATCAGGTGGTGTGGACGCAAAAATAATTTTATATTGAAATGTATTAAATTAAAAACATATAGTGCAAACGATTTTATTACCTTAAAACACTTAAAATCTTACAAGAAAATTTATTTTGATCCATCCGTTTAATTATTCTGAACGCACCGCAAGTAACAGTGCAAACTTTTACATATTTCAGTTAAAACAGTTAATAATTGCCACCTTTATATATGCAACTTAGATATTATTAAAGTATACATAAAAAACATATTTTTGTACACGAACGGGTAAAATAGTGGGATGCAAATTATTGATTTCATCTACCTTATGTTTTGACAATTAAATATTAATAATATTTCATTTTGCGTCGTAATAACAAATAGTAACTTAACTTGAAACAGCGCTGCGCAGGTACTCTAATATGCCGAGAGAGCTACGAACAATGGCTACGAAAATCGCTAAGTGCATTGCTACGGCCTACGCCGTAGCACGTAGCTATTATCTGATTGAAGTGCATATTCAAAATTTTAGTAACGGAAATTCAAAGTGAATTAAAAAGTTATTTTACAAAAAAAGCATTTTGGTGCACTTATATGATGAACAAATTATTGGTTATACACCGTGTTTTGGTTGATTTCCGTTAACTTCGGCATATGACTAGGTACATCCATAGAAACAAAGTGGTAGATTAGATATTTAAATAATGCAAAAAAAATTGTTTAGTTTTAGAACAAAGTATTTAAATGTTGTATATACGTTCATTGTAAAAGAGCCTTTTGAGTTAAGTAACAGTTAGTGTCAATTATGACAATTTCGAATGACATCCACACACACACATACGTAAAGTTTTATTTACCAAATCACATTGACGTTTACGTCATAACAGAAAATATTTTCTTCTTTTCTTGATTAAATAGCATCTGTCTCGTAGAATATTTTGCCAGTGTCAATTTAATAAAATAATTGCAATGAACCGAATTTCTTTAACCTTCATTTTGTGCACGTAAGAATCAACTATTTACTTACAGGATTTTAAAAGCAAGTATTTGTTAATGGATAATGAACCTTTTACATTGGTATAACGTGTATTAGTGATTAAATGAAAACGTTAAATATCTTAAAAATAGTACTAGTTTAGATACTAGTGTCTTAGACAATTTAACTCTATTTCACCTGAAGAATGTTCCAATTATCGGAAATAAAAAAAAACACGGTGCATAGTTACAGGCAAATTTTTAAAAGAGACATGGCAAACATGTTACCGCTTACAGCTAGTGTTGTTTATTTATTTATCAGTTCAGTCTTGACTGCCTAACCTAATGCTGCCTTGGAATTTTAAATGTATGGCTTAAGTAATTGTTTTCGAGGACACCCCCTTAATATATTCACATCCACAATGTACGAACAGCCTGTAGAAACTTTTGTGAACAAGAACCTTATTTTGCGTGAATTGCAGGAAAACATTTACAAATACAATATCAGATGTGACATTCAATGGATTTTATTTGTGACACCCATTCATGTTAACTAATGCCCGGTTCCTATATCCAAACCGCGGATAGATAAGGACACCTCGAGTTATGACATTTGCCACATACAACGTGTCAAATTTGAATTTGAAGTAACCTTACCCATCCGCGGTTTGAATATACCGGGCATAAAACAACAATCACTTCCTACCGCTCCGGGAAAACAAACCAAATCTTTACAATTATTTATTCAATACCGAGTTAAAAATATCCCGGTACAACCCTACGCCCGGGAGTCCCGGTACCCGGGCAACCCGGATATAGCCAGTACCGGGTCACAGCCACAGCCTTGGTCTATTAACAAGCATCTAAAATTGATAAGCTCTTTACGACTTTTCGGTTTACAGCACTGGTAAAATGGGGTGATCAAACAATGGGGCGACTGTGATATTTTTTTAATCATTAATTCTGTGCTGTCAGTAATAAATGAGCTAATTCGCGACATAACTTTTATTTTCATATGTGAGCGCAAACTATTAAGTTTAAATATTTTCAGAAAAATAGGATTTAAAAACTTCAAAAAAAAACACCTAATTTTTGACATGCTTCAGGGGTGACTTTGATTAATTGTAAACACAGGGATTATTAAAGTAGCCCCAATGTAAGAATCGAGATTTTAAGCTAAGTACGTTATGTTTATTTTCTCCTGAGCCATCTATCGCAGTTCCCCCCTAACTGCTTCAAGTTACTCCAAATCAGTAGTCGCCAATACAATATTTTATAAATTTTTCACATAAAATATAATTTCCTATATCTCCTGTTTATTCACATAATATAAACAGGAGATACAGGAAATTTATTTTTGTAATTAATCAAAGTAAACCCCATTTTACGGTACGAAATGTTCGTAATATTTTCAATGCTAAAAGTAATACGCTTATAATGCTGGCTTTTAGTAAGTCGCAGTATAAAAAACCAAACGAACATTGAAACGGTTTATTCACGAACTAATCAGGTAACGTCCCGACATGTTTCGGACTCATCCTCATCTTCGCATCCCATCTTCATCTTTCCTTCTTCGCAGTATAAAATACGAAAATTAATTAATTAATTTTACAACTATTAATTTAAAATTTTAAACAAAAGACCCCTTATATGGATATCAGTCGAAGGTTGCCGGTTGAACCCTAAAGACTAAAATTGAATGCAAAATGGAATGCATGTACGAGTAGGTATGCTAGTCATTTCAACTGCTGTCTTAGCCCCATACCGGAAACCAACGATTCGAACACTGCTGCGCCTAGCATGGCAAGTTTGCGGGTAAAAAGGTTTCATTATTTTCTGGGCTATCGGGAAAATTACATTATCAATAGATAGGGGATTGTCCTTTGACGAAGAGACCTCGTCGTGTTGTTCTCCTAGTCATTACATTTAGTGTAACGTATTTGACCTTACATTTGTAATGTTTTCATTTGTGCTAGTTCTAATAATTAATATTTGTTACTTTATTACCTTGTAATGTAACTTACTTTTAAGTATTATTGTATTTTATATTGGAAAAAATGACCTTCTGCTGGAGTTTCTTGCGGCGCTTCTTCTCCGCAATGATGGTCTTGTCCGAAGCGCTGGTAGATTCACTCTATATTACTGACGTGTAAAAGAGCCCGTATGTGGCCAATTTACTGAATAAATATTTGAATTTGAATTTGAATTTAATATTTATTGACAACAATTATATACCGAGACATGCTAAACCGACATGAATGCCCAAAATATAAGCACGTCTACCATTTAACCGCTCGTGTTACAGGATTTCAGCGACAAAATTGTCAATAACATTGATAGCGTAGCATGACCGTTAAAATGCCGACACGGCCATGCTGAAACCCCTTTGTTCTCGTATTGCGTCGAAACAAAACGATCCTGATTGTTTGCTTTGTACGAAAAGCTAATTTAATAAAAACGCTGCGAGCTTAAAATGCATATAAGAGATAAAATTCGACAGGTGCTAGGGAAATGAATACATCTATTCCATATTCTAACGTAAGACTTAACGCTTAAGATTTAAAATAAAAGTGTCTCGTCCTGACTTTTGTTATCTTTTATTACTAAGCGACTATTGCGATTTTCACTTTTTTAAAGCGGTTCTATCAAAACGGGACACTTTTATTTTAAACCTTAAGCGTTATTTCTTACGCTAGAATATGGAATAGATGTATTAATTTCCCTTGCACCTGTCAAATTTTATCTTCTGCATGCATGCTGTGTTGAAACGAAAAAGTCACGTGCGTTAGCCGCTTATTGAGTTTCAGTTAAATAAATTTGATTGACAAAATTAATCTGTTAAAAGTTTGCTGTTATTGTGTTGTGTGTAATCACTCCAGAATTTGGTATTTACGTTAAATTGCTTGTTTTATCGCCAATTAAATAAATAAATAATAAATAAATATCAGGGGACAATCTCACACAAATTGACCTAGTCCCAAACTAAACTCTAGGCTTGTACTATGGGTACTAGACAACGATAAACATACTTATATAGAGAAATATATACTTAAATACATAGAAAACATCCATGACTCAGAAACAAATACTCGCGCTCATCACACAAATATTTGTCCATACCGGGATTCGAACCCGGGACCGCTAGCTTCGTAGGCAGGGTCACTACCAACTAGGCTAACCGCGTCAATTATATATGAAGACATTGCAACTATATTTATACACGTTTAAACAGAGTGCTTGTCCTCATTCGTATGTTTTTATGAGGGTAGGTGACATTTTCCGCGTGCCACCTTCATCATACCCATCAGGAGAATTGATCGACTGTCACCCATATTCAGGTGACCCGCTTAATCCTTTGCTTCGTATACCATAAAAATAAATGGCAGCATTGCCGTCCTGTTCACTCTCGTTTGTCCCTATCCGTATGTCTGCATAATGAAGGTAGGTGACACTTCCCGCGTGCCGCATTCTTCATTACACCGTCCTAACGAGCGCGTCGGGCGTGACGGGGCGCCTCTATTATTAGACTCACTGTTTTTTAGTACAATTAAAATGTGTAAGACTACAATGTTTTTTCTTCGAGAGTGCTACCATAGCTTTTGGTTTTGCTTGAATATTTGCTAGTAACTTTAGTAAAGTTTCATTAATTGTTCGTTGTATCTCTTTTATTCGGTAAAAATCAATATTTGCAAATACAGCCAAATGTAGTGCCATTGCACTATACACTGTTTAAATATGCAGCTTCCTTCGCTATTTATCATCACTAAAAGAATTGGCCTGAATTGAAATGAATTGAGGTAGAGTTTGCCAAATAAAGGGTCATTTAATTTGGACTCGCTAGCATTGTAACAGGATTCTGGAAGCCACTTAGCTTTATGGAACTGCGAGCATTAAGTACACCAAGTTTTCATTAAAATAAATTATTATAAGGATCAAAAACTTTGTCCAGATAAAATATACATGCACATTTAGCGCAACATTAAAAAAAGGGTTCAATTTTTAACGTAACCATTAAAACAATTAAAAAAAATGAGGTCGATAAATATTATGTCAAGTAATCATTAGGACAAACGATGATTATTACCACAAATTTTATGGTAAATCAAAAGTCAATTTTCATTTCCTCGAAGATTTTTTTCTAAACCTTAAACATTTCAAGATTATTTAAAAGATCATTGCATGGAACCGATTAGGTTAGGTTAGGTTTATTTTATAGCAATCCTGAAAATTATATGGTTTCAGAAAGCCTTTATGTCATATGATGATTATGGCAAATGATACATTATGGCATATGAATTTATGACAAACAATAAAGACCCAAAATTAGAATCACGAACATTATGGGAGAAATCAGGAAGCCATATAGTTAGCTGTGCATTCTCCATCTACACTAATACTTATTATAAAGAAGTAAAGTTTGTTTTGTTTTTTTTTTGTTTGGATGTAGAGGGTAATCTCCGGAACTACTCACCCGATTTCAAAAATTCTTTCACTAACATTTAGAATGGACTTTCAGGGTGAACATAGGCTTTTATATAACTAACGAAAGTACTGGTGGTAGATTTTGACGTGTAAAAGTGCCCGTGCGGCCTACTTACTGAATAAATATCTTTTATCTTTATCTTTTTTACTGACTGTCCGCAGGCGAATTCGCGGGCGAAAAGCTAGTAGGTTACAAGCTTCTTGGTTTCTAAACCAGTAAGTATTAAGAAACCTACATATACATATATGCAATGTAGCCTCCTTTTCATAATATGTGACGTTCTCAATATAAAGGGGCCTTATGGAGGAAGGCAGTTACGCTCTTCTTATTCTTGTAACTACACGAATATTATGGTAACAGTTTTAAAAACGGCGTAACCACCTGCCTCCATAAGGTCCCTTTATATTGAGAACGTCACATATGTATAACGGAATTTCATTTCCCTAAGCAAAGGTTTAGAGCGGAGGCAACCCTATTACTGAAGCGCTCTCAGCCGGAATACATTTATTCCCGATATTCCCGGCTCCCCCGGGATCAGGGATGCCACTTGTTACGCCATGTGACTTTAAGAGGACCGTGAACCAACTGCAAAATCTAGCGTTAACGTTTTCTACCCCCTAAACGTTAACCGAATTCGACCAATTTATGATATGTGGTCAGTCGGAACAAAAACTATATCCGTACGTTTCGTTATTTAAAATATTGATTAGTTATAAAGAGATTATGGCTGAAATTACTTTTGTATGAAAACAGTAAAACGGGAATAAATAGAAATTTAATAACAATATTGAAAAAAACGGAACGTATGGACATAATTTTTGTTCCAACTGACACCGTATCAAAAATTGGTCGAAGTCGGTGAACATTTAGGGGGTGGAAAACGATATCGCCGTTTGCATGGAAAGCCCCTCACAATCCTCTTAATATACAAAGTTACGGGACATTCCCGTGTCTAGGATGTTGTGCGTTGCCTGTGATTATAACGGGTGTCCAAAAAGAGCATTCCTAGTTTCAAGGTGAAGTATTTAAAAAAATATACAAAACTCAAGACGTTTAATGAAAATCTAGTCTAAATGGAAATTAATTTAGCAAAAATAATGTTGTCTAGATGCCGGCCGCTGCGGCGCTGGCAGATATTTGTGTGATGAGTGCGATTATTTCTTCTTGAATCATGGATGTTTTCTATATATTTAAGTATGTATTTCTCTATATAAGTATGTTTATCGTCGTCTAGTACCCATAGTACAAGACTAGAGCTTAGTTTGGGACTAGGTCAATTTGTGTGAGATTTTCCCCTAATATTTTTTTATTAAATATCTTTTGACATTGAATAGCAACCCTTTTGCCTTCCCCCTATCTCAAAAATATCACTCGTTTCCTTTTGTTTAGGGTCATATTTAAACCTCCATTTTTAAGCTGTCTTTTCTATTACGTGGTAAAGAAAAGCGATGACTTTAACTGCCAGATAATTTTATCAGATTGGAAAAATACCATCTCCCTTACAAGTTATTTAAATGTAAATCGGATTACTCTCTCTCTAGGGTTGAATTGGCTCATCTTTCCTTATCGAGTCCTTTGCCGCCCTGAGGGAGAAATCTATATTTAAACCCGTAATAAATTCAATATTATATCCGCACGAGTGGGAAAATAAGTAGGTTTACTCCGTGCATTTACAAATTCCGGTTGACTACGCGATAATTTTTGGTTTAACATGCCGCGTTCACACGGTGTAATTTTTTTAGTCACATTGTTAACCCCTGACGTATTGAATTTTGTTTGGTTATTATCTATTTATTAGTTATTTTTGAATTGATAAGAGTTTTAAAACAGATTGATCAACGTCACGATTACAATAGTGCTGTCATCCCTGAGGTAAGCTGAAATATCTGTTTTTAATGGTTTTCTCAAGTTTCCACACCGGAACACTGCAGTGCAATCAATTCCGCTTGGCGGCGTACGTACCCTCACTAGGTACAGTCAAGGGCATAAATATATATACGTTCCCAAGATCTCAAAAATATCTATACACCTTTATGCCACTGGCAATAAGGTCCATGTATACATATATTTGACGTGATGGCTGTATAGATATGAATGCCCTTAACTGTACCCGCGACACGCCATTATTACACGACTGGTTAATTGATTTCTAAGTTTAACTTAATGATCAAGTCTTTACTTAACTTACTTTTTTATTAACGGTGTGCCAGCAGGCAAACTACATTATGAATATTTCGTTTGGTCAGTTATTTAAAAATAATACTATTATTATAGATTGTAGAATAGACTAAAATGTTCATTTCTAGGAGATATTCAGGTGAAAGCCGAGTACAAAGTAAAAGGTGCTAACGTGTAATTTATCCTCGAACTGTAGGTACCTTTCAGTTCATAACTCAAAGAGTAAATAGTATATTTCTTTAATCTATTTACGTGCTAATATATCCATGAAGAAGCCGTTGAACTGTTAACACGTTCAAAGCCATGCTACCTGAACTTCATACAAATGGACGCGATAATGCATTCCGAGGCACGGTGTTAAAACGTATACAACAAACGCGCAAACGGCTTAAATTGTCTCCAAAAATAGATGCGGCGTATGTTATGTTGCAGAGTGCAAGTAACTGTAGTTACGATTCGCTGAGCTGTATCGGTAACTTTGATAACTCGGTCTTAGACCGCAATTATACACCTGCAAGAAATGTCCCGACAGTGCTGTCCGATAATACCTTGCAACTTGCAAACTTGCAAGACTAAACTACCACTTAGCAGTGTCGGATATTTCTCACAGCAATTTCTTGCATTGCAGGTGTATTTGCGGCCTTAAAAAGTGTATGCCCTGGTGTTGAAGACAGCACGTAGTTGAAGGAATAAGTTGAGTTGAACGTAAAACTACGCTTGGCATAGATTAATTATTCTCTATGCCGTATTTTGAATCCGGTTCATTCTGAAACATGACGCGTTTTTATACTTTTTATCATTTATGTGAGACTAAAACGTGAACGACCGCTAGAACCTTTCAGCCAAATAAAAATTCGGAGATATGGGTTCGACAAAATATAGTCTGTATTTTTTAGGGTTCCATAGTAATAATAATAAATAAAAATTATTACTATTGAACCTATTAAATAAATTGATTAATAAATTACACAAAAATTGACCTAGTCCCAAACTAAGCTCTAGGCTTACTATGGGTACTAGACAACGATATACTTACTTATATAGAGAAATAAATACGTCAGGCGTAATACATATCAGGCGGGCTCTTCAGTAGTTCCGCGCCCGTGGGCCATTGTAGTTGTCTTTATAATAAATTCATAGCTACAGTATTTCTTGGTTCATATTTATATTCTCTCCCAAACACTATCGTTATACACTATATATTTTTAATTGAATACAATTCAATATAAAATTATTTTTGCGTCCACACCACCTGATTTGATCAGACAAGGGCGAAAATTGTCCTGTCTGGACTGGCCTTTACATGTTACTACGTTTAAATAAAAAAGTAACTATTAACGCGTTCGGATTTCAAATATTCTTTGCACTCTTGTGAATAAAATGCAGTTTTGTTATCAATTTTTAAACAATAAAAAAGGGCTTTCCGTGCTAGTGAGGTGAAAAATAATTTAAGAGTTATATTCGTTTGAAACTAATTTTCGTAGATGTGCGATTTTTTGACGCCGAGTGTATCACAGCGAGGTGTATATGACTGAAGCCTATTCTACCTGTGTTTGTCCGACTGACTAGCCTTAAAATAATATCATAATAATCCAGCCTATATATGTCCCACTGCTGGGCACAGGCCTCCCCTCACAATTAGAGGGTTCGGGCTATAGTTCCCACGCGGGCCCAGTGCGGATTGGGAACTTCGCACACACCGGCAAATTGCTTTGCAGGTGTGTGCAGGTTTCCATGCGATGTTTTCCTTCACCGAAAAGCTCATGGTAAATTTACAAATTATATTTTGCACATAAATTCCGAAAAACTTAGAGGTGCGAGCCCGGGTTCGAACCCACGACTCTCTTAACTCTCTCACGACACGCTTAAGAGTCGGCAGGTCAAACCATTAGGCTACCACGGCCTTATAAGCCTTATAAGCAATTATAAGCAAAGAAACCGATTATAAGCAATTTTTAATTTTAAAAGTTAAACTTATCTCTACCATGAATATAATAACATCCTACAGTTAGCGTGGAATTATATAATTACTGTCATTTTTCTCATAACGGGACTTAGATGTCTTACTGCCGCACTCAGAGACGTCAATTATTTTTTAAGTTTCATTAAAGTTGCTGCGTCTTATTCTATTGCTATAGCAAAGAAAGTGACAGCAGCAACTTTAATCAAACTTAAAACTTAATTTTTTTTTAATTTTTTTTTTATTACACACAAATTGACCTAGTCCCAAACTAAGCTCTAGGCTTGACGTCTCTGAGTGCGGAAGTTATTCAGTTAAATATTGTACGTAAATATAAAGCTTTAGTTAAACGGTCAGCACGATTGCAAAGAAAATATACTCTAAGACACATGCTAACGGCCATTTTGTCTCCAGCTTCAATAAGCTGCTGCTGCAGAAGGAGGAGCTGGAGCAGAAGCAGCTGCATCTGCTGCAGGTGGTGGAGAGCGAGAGGACCTCGCGCTGGCAGTACGCCCAGCAGTGCGACGAGCTCAGTAGCGAGGTGAAGAAGCTCAGGACTGAGGTCAGTGGAGTTTCACGTCCGCATAGGTAATCGAAATTATGTAGAATCACATTCCGGCCGTAAACATTTATTTCTTTCTTTCAATTTAGGACTAACTGCCGCACTCGACGTCAATAATTAAGTTTTTTATTTAAAGTTTTTATATCCTACTTTTCTGAAAATATTTAAACTAGGTACTTATAGTTTGCGCTCGCATAGAACAAATAAAAGTTATGTCGCGAAATAGCTCATTAATAACAGACACAGAATCGATGATTTAAAAAAATATCAAAGTCACCCCGTCGTTTGAAAGTCACTCTATTTTACCAGTATATAAAAAGCCGTGGTAGCCTAATGGTTTGACCTGCCGACTCTTAAGCAGAGGGTCGTGGGTTCAAACCCAGGCTCGCACCTCTAAGTTTTTCGGAATTTTAGTGCGAAATACAATTTGTAAAACCATGAGCTTTTCGGTGAAGGAAAACATCGTGAGGAAACCTGCACACACTTGCAAAGCAATTTGATGGTGTGTGCGAAGCTCCCAATCCGCACTGGGCCCACGTGGAAACTATAGCCCAAACCCACTCATTGTGAGTGGAGGCCTGTGCCCAGCAGTGGGACGTATATAGGCTGGATTATTATATAAATATGGGCGCCGTTCTCGGAAATAAAAGTTTTCATTCATTCATGCAACAATGAGCAGGTGTGTTCGCAGCTGTGCTCGTTCAAGAAAGAGCATGAGCCGGCGCGCGCCGAGTCCACCGCCAGCTCCTCGCCCGGACACTCGCCCGACATCGACCCAGCTGAGCTCAGGAAGATCAAGAAGGTCCAGGTATTAATGCCTCACGTTGCTAATTGACTTTAACAAACTAAGAGGAAAGTTAAACCATGTTAAACCCGGTTTGGTTAAATTTCAGGGCGTTTCAACCGCCGTCATTAGTGTCACCAAATATATTGACGAAATCAATGACACCTACCAGCAACTCCTGATGTAAACAGACGCAGAACCGGGGATGTAGTTTCTATCAGCATCAGAAGTTGATGTAGTGTCATTGATTTCGTGAATATATTTGGTGACATTAATGACGGCGGTTGAAACGCCCAGAAATTCACCCGTTTACCCTTGAATCTACCCACACTCATTTCATAGAATGTTCTTCGCCGAATTTTCATTTATCGACAGGCATTTTCACGGTATACTTAAGCTTAAAGTTATTATGCAAGGTAGAATTATTAAAAATATATATATGTTTAAGAAAGGACCTGACAACGCTGCATCAAAACTGGTTAAATGTGTATAGTTCTTTCGTTCAAATAGTGTGCAGTACACCCACACACTGCTATGGAAACCACATAATATTATCTGAATAACAATACCAATTTTTGAATATTTTAAGATATATTCTTTTTTTAAATAGTGACAAATAATCAACAAGAGAAAATAAAAAAGCACATACATATAATGTCAACATTTTATTAATATGAATCTTAAACACAACTCTTGCCGCGACTTACCAGCCCATACTGTGGATGTACAAGCCGTGCATGCGCCGGCGGCTTCTTTGTAGCGGCACATCAAAGCATGCAAACTATTTCAGCGAACGAACTATATTAATTATATCGTAAACAGACAGGAGGGCGGCGCGTGACTGCCTGCATTTTGTAATATTAAAAGAAGTTACGACTACGAAATGTTCTTATCATGTCTATATTCTTGGATTTGCATACTGCATATTGCATAGTGTATAGTGTACATTACTCGTACTCTTTAATATCAAATACACAGAGCTTCTTCCGAGGCTGGCTGTGCCGACGACGATGGAAGCAGATCGTCGACCAGTACATCAAGAGCCCTCATGCAGAGAGCATGCGCAAAAGAAACAGGTACACTTACACTGGTTTCTTTAGTTGTGGTGTTATTTGGTGCTGACGTGACTTTTGTTTTCAGTTTGGTCTTCAAAATGGTCGAGGCAGAGGAAGAATATCTCGAGCAAATGGAGATTCTGGTAAGAAGTTTCAAAGAAGTGGAATACCATACTTAAGTTACCATCGACCTAACCTTCGTCATTTGAGTAATGCTCTCTCGGGATTAACGAAATGGCAGATTAGAGGGGTAGCCTTTGCCCTACAGTGGGACACCAAAACAAGCGAAAAAAAAAAAGAAAATAGATTAAGAGTCAGTTAATTTTAAATGATAGTGTGTTGACGAGTGAAAAGCCAATTCATAACAGGAAATATTACGTAAACGGTAATGCTATAAAACAACACAAGGAGGACGTTTTTCTGAAACAGGTTAACTAATTACCTTATAAGTATTATTGAAAACAAAATGAAAAAGCTGATTCGGTATGTTGACTCAATTTATAAAGGAAGGACAGTGGCGCTTTAGTTCATAATGATATTGATAATCAATCACCAACAGACCGTCTAAAATTATTAATCTAAAAACTATTATAGGTCAAGAGATGGAGTAAAATAGAAGCAAATAATTTGTTCCCGTGACACTTTTTTCTTATCCAGGTAACCTGCTTCCTCCGGCCCTTCAAGATGGCTGCCAGTTCCAAGAAACCTCCTTGCACCCACGAGGACGTCAACTCCATCTTCCTTAACAGCGAGACTGTGCTGTTCCTCCACCAGATCTTTTTCAAGGGCCTGACGTCTCGCATGGAATCCTGGCCGACCCTCGTGTTAGGTGAGATGCCTGGATTTCCGCAGTAGCTGCATGTAGGTGAACTATATGATGGATGATGTGAACTGCTTCTATTGACTATTCAAATCTATTGCTTCTATTGTGACTATAAACTGATTTTTAATGATATGCCTATCCCAGTACCTGTCAGAAATTACCTTTTTTATGACTTGACGTTTACGTTGACATCTTAGCCAAGATCAGTTTATTAAATGCGGCCCTTTTTGTTAACTTGGACCACCTCAAGATGAAAGTAAAACTAGGCAAGTAGGTTATACCTGAACGAACCTATAGTGTTCTTCGTGTTATGAATTGTTAAAAATGTGACCAATTCCAGGCCGTAAAAGAGACGGAGATATGTAAATGCTATAGCGCTGTTTCCTTCAGTGCCTGAATATTGGCAGGTTTTGGCTCTTTATAATATGGTCATAGAACTTGAACTCCAATAATGCCAGCCAAAACCATCTATATCTTTATCCCTAACTTTGTTTGATGTCGTAGATAGTAAATACCAGCGATTTGGCTATTTTAAAGAAAAACACCACAACATGTAATTTGAGGCAACATTACCGATTGTCTGTATTTTTGTAGTAACCCGAATTATTCTCACCAGGAAAGAACTTCACATCATCCATTAATAAGGTTTACCAATTTTTAAATAAAAGTATGGCTTGCACCACACTCCTCATTGCATCTGTGTGCCCTGGTGTAGTGTTAGGTGCAACTCGTACTTCAAGTAGTTCTTCCACACCATCTCTGATGGAACAGCTACACGTTCATCAGTTTTTTATATCATCACATTAAAGCAGTGACAATTCTTAAATGTATGTCTGGGCAGACTTCTTTGTTAGTCATCTTTATAATTTGAACCGATACTGAGAAAGGTCGAAGAAGAAATAGTTCGCACGGAGTAAATGTAGGTTAAAAAAACTGATGAAATCTCGATCTAGATCAAAAATAATTGCGAGGTAGGTAATATCTTGACAAGTTTATGTAATATCTTGACAAGTTTATTACAGCAAATATACCTCCAACAGTTATAAAGGGGTTTGGAAAATGATATTATTTTTCAAATAATATATTACACTCTTCCTTCGGTAGTCTGGTAAGAATAAAACTGTTACGTCATGACTATGGTCAGTGTGACAAATTATGTACCTATTTTTTAGATTAGATTAGGCTTCATAGAGATATATACATCAGTAGGCATAGAAATAATAGAAAATTAGGTAGTTCATAGAGTAGAACGTATAGTAATAGACAATATTAGAGAATTAGTTGTTGATTAATAGAATAGCGCAGCATGGCCTGGCTTACCATAAGCCCTGAACATGATATCCGAGGGTATATTGTTACTAATCCAATCCTATTCCAGATTGAACAGGATCCAACGATTGCATTCAGAACATAAACTTTTTACCCCATATCCGTTCAAATTTGCTCGACATTTTCTCGCTTTGCCCATACGTATTTGAGCGGTAAAAGAACTGACAAAGAAAAACTATCCATTTCAATGCGTCTTAACTCTTATGTTCTCCGTATTGACATTAGCCAAAAGATCCTGTACTGTTGAGATCACAAAATACAGATCTAATTGTCAATGTTTGACATCTCGATAATGCATGTACATTCGAAGACAGAAAGATGTATACACTTTTGGACCTTATTACAATGGAACAAGGTGAAAAACTGTATACATTTTTCTGTCCTCGACTGTACAGTCATTTCAGAGTATTAATACCTAGTATTCGACTGTATATCGCTGTTACAGTACCTCTAGCATCAGTCAGTCTTGTCAGTATATTTGTTATGCCAGAGAGAGTGGGACAGCGATTGATAGCCGAGTACTACTACTACTACTCTGGTTCTACTGTAATACCACGTGCGTCACAAATACTTGTAACCTCAACCGTACACATCCTGTAACTCAAACGGAATGCCCAAACATGAAAGATCCAAAAGCCTACGTAGTTGTCTCGAGCCCACACACACTCCGAGACCGTAGTGGCAACCTAGCTGGCATGGCATTCGGTGTCGTCGTAGCTTCCGAGCCCCTGGTGAACTGTCAACCAAACAATCAGACGGTAGGCGTATCCACAGGGGACCTGTTCGACATGTTGCTGCCGATGCTGACCATCTACCAGGAGTATGTGAGGAACCACCACTACTCCCTGCAAGTGCTGACGGAGTGCAAGCAGACCCAGCCGTTCGCTCAACTCCTGGCGAGGCTGGAGAGCAAGCCAGCCTGCCAAGGACGCTCGCTGGAAACGTTTCTGACGTATCCTATGCATCAGGTAAGTCTCTTGGAAAAAACCTGTCAGAATATCAATTAAACAAATTTTTGCAAGTACATTTTTTCAATTTCTATTGCTGACAGCAAGGAGTCGAAAGCATTGGTCACAAAATAAATCTATTTTAGAGATGTTATATGATGGTAGCTCAACCTATAACGTGTTTTACTATATTCTAAGCTAAAGGTCACTCCGAAACAGTGGAGCCTGTCAGTGAATTTGTCTTCAACGAAGAAGAATAGCATCATTATTTGGCAAAAAGATCAATACAAGAGTAACTACAGGCACTCCTCGCGACCTTTGCCACTTTATTGCTCATTGCTCGCAAAATGCAAATCTACAAAAATAAAAAATTTTGAAGTTCTCTTAAAGATCCTCTATGCCATAAAAGAAATTGAATCTATAGACGACATAGAGTTTTTTGAGTAATTCTAATATTTTCGATAAAAACACCGGAGATCTCCCATCCCTTCGAAACCCTGACTCCCGACTTCTCCAGATCCCGCGCTACATCATCACCCTGCACGAGCTGCTGGCCCACACGCCGCACGACCACGTGGAGCGCCGCAGCTTGCAGCACGCGCGCGCGCAGCTCGAGGAGCTCTCGCGCCAGATGCACGACGAGGTAGGGCTTGTGACGGCATACGAGCAAGTAGGTGACTTGTCAGCTATCGCTGCTACATTGAACATTTGCTACACCAAAGGCATTGGAAAAATACAGGAATACGAAAATAGAGATGAAGAAATTGGGACCATTCATCTTGTTGGTGAGGTCCGGTTGGATAAAACTTTGGATTTATATATTTGGCTCAACCTTCAACAGGCAGCGAGATGTAGATTGGAAAAATACGCATTATTAATTATTCATTATTTATTGTGTCAGGTGAGTGAGACAGAAAACCTGCGGAAGAACCTAGCAGTGGAGCGCATGATCATTGAAGGATGCGATATTCTGCTGGACGTCAACCAAGTCTTCATCAGGCAAGGTAAAACACTTCTCCCATATTTAAAGTAAGTTTTTGAAAAAAGAAAACATTTTTGTTGGCGACTGTTCTTTTTTGCAAAACAATCATCTATTTATTCTAACGAGACCAACCTAGAACTAGATCAAACTACCAAATCTAAACTAGTTGGATGTATGTTAAGAACAGCGGGAATCCTGTTGTCACGTTCCGAAACTATCATCAGATTAGCTCTTGGATATCATAACATTAAAGTGTTATTGTTTACCTACATATTCATTCTCAGTGCATTCCAATACAAGAACTGTTATAAGTTAACTTGCAACATTTGACCCATACTTCCTTATGTACTAACATAAAAATTCAGCTACCTGAAAGCGTATCAAAGGGCAGATTAGCAGCGCCCCAGTGATAGGCTAGTTTAGTTAAAGTTCAGAGTACTGCTAGATTCCAGTACGCACAGTCGCTGTGGCCGAAATGGGTTAGGATGACATCATCAACATAGAAATGAAGTTAAATAAAAGCTTATAGAAATAGCCACGCAGCAAAATCCTTGGAAAAACTAATAAACTTCAACTTTTTGTAACATTTCTTTTGTATTAACTTTTCATGCTGTAATTGAATGTGATGTTCAATAAAGAGTATTTGTATTGTATCTTTCTCCAGGAACAATTTCCCAAGTGGTGGGCAAGGGTCGCCGGGCATCCCTCCAGGCTCGTCAAGCGTTCCTCTTCAGCAACCATCTGCTGCTGAGCACCAGAGCCACAGGAGGCAGGTTACACCTGCCTCCGACCGGCCGACTGCCGCTACATGATGCGTTGCTAGTCGAAGACCCGAGCAGCCATGATGATGATGGTGAGATTAGTTGACGTGCTTCGATATAATGAAAATGTGCGTGCCTTTTACAAGATACTGGCTGTCTTATTTCCAAATCAGCCTAACAAGACGTTAGATAAATACATCGTTACGTCAACTCAGATATGAGTTAAATTACAAATGAACTTGCTGTTTTCACTATTAGCTTTGATTGGTATAACTAGTGCTGTATCTATTTTATTAAATTTATGTAAACTAAGACAAAACATTTCTTGATTGGCTCAAGCGAATATGGCAAAAAGCTGGATTGCAATAGATTCACTTGTACATATAGAACCGCCACATGGACGACATTGTTGAGACTTTTCATATGAAAATTGATTAAATCTATTTCATTTTCATTTTTTTCATTTTCAAATATTAATGGCCCTAAAATCGTATTCATTCATTATAATCGAATCACGTCAAAAATAATGTTCTTTCGTTTTTCAGAGGCCTCTTCGATCTGCTCATCCCCTGGAGGAGACGCCTACCAGGGAAAAGACTTCAAAATACTTGTGGAGGTCAAGGGAGAACAGATTTGTGCTCATTTAGGTAAGATTTGATGATAACACAAAATGAATGTTCACTTTACGGCATCAGTTTAAGTGGTATGTAATAATTGTACGCACATGTTCAGTTCCAATAATTTTATTCTGACACTGCAGCCATGTAAAATATTCAGTATTTGAATTATCTTGACTGTCCCACGAAAGTAGCTTCATTTGAACGTAGTACGCTTCAGCAACTGGCGTATACAGAGTGCCTCAGGAAGTCCTCAGGGTCTCTTCTATGTCCACACTCAATTTGATCCGGACTTCCCGGAACACCATATAATATGTATAGGCTAATGTTGTTTTTCCTTGCGCAGTGGCAGCGACGTTAGAAGAAAAGGCAGCATGGACCTCCGAGCTTGCGCAGTGCATGGAGAGCGCGGCGCTGACGGAGCTGCTGCGCGCGTGCGGCTCGTGCGGCGCGGCGTCCGCCTCGCTGCCGGCCTGCCGCTCCGACCGCGCGCTCTTCACCGACGACGTCGACATACGCTTCAGCAGGTCACTGCCTCATGTCCATACGTCGTTGTCGCGGGACCAAAAACAAATCTATTAAAGAACACATATACCAGAATGTCTGTTTAGTATAAACGGAATATTCTGCCTACACGTTCCAAGCCTCTAAGAAGTTCATCACATCTAATCTAGCACGAAGTTTTCGCTGTAAAATGTCAATCAAACTTGTCTTAATCTGTGTAAACGTTTACCTATAAGTCAACTTGTCAACGTGAATAATACGCCAACAATGTGCTTAAATTTTATAAAAGTTTATTTACTTCTAGTTGTATTTTATGTGATTTTCGTAATAGATGACCAGAATTTTTTTAAATTTTCTATTGTTACTTTGCGGCAAATCAATCAAGAATTACAAATGCCTAAAGTAGCTGGAAAAGTGACTGAAGAGTTGTCGTTACGATTGCGTAGCTAATCTTTTTAAGTACGTACTATTAATCAAGAAAATTGATACATTTTGAACTCGTAGGTATAAAACGTTTCTCGATACGAGTGTAACTTCTGTTATTGTCTATTTGTCATAATCTTTCAGTACTGTCAAATCGTCTTTGCTCCCGCGATAACGACGTATGCTCATGACCCTAATACCATTTAAAAGGTGTTTTATAAAGTGAAATCGAGCCTGGAGAAGACAGCGTGGTGAACAACATTTTTTTGCCCGAAAACAGTTTTTGCCCGCGACTCCGTCCGCGTAGAAGTCGTTTATCGTTGCTCGAAAGCTGACAAGTTTTCCAAGATAGATAGTATTATATATGTCAATTCAGGATAAGGACTATCTATGAAAAAAAAATCATCTAAAGTCGTTCAGCCGTTTAGGCCTGATTTAAACACAAACATCCAAACAAACTCACATTTATAATGTTAGTAGGAATTAGTATAATTTATCAAGTCCTGAACTAGAAGTTTTTGTGCTTGTTAAAACTTTGCACCTAAAGAGGTGAAATCTCTGTTATCATGTTTTTGGTAACTGCTCATGTTTTGGTAACTGCTTTTGAGAGGGGTTTAAACTGAATTTATTGAGGCATTGTTTTGTATTACCAGGACGCTCAATTCTTGCAAAGTGCCGCAGATCAGATCGGCCACACCGCAGCGCTTGCTGCAAAGGCTTACCGGTAAATAACCATTTTCATCTCTTTTTTTCCAACTTTATATATTATAGTTTCTACCTGTCACTAGTTACTTCAAATATCTGCCTGTATTCAGATTGCAGTGTATCATCTGACTTCACTTTTGCTCATTTCGCATTATTTTCACTCGTACAACTTTTTGTACCCATCCTTCATTTTTACAAACAAGATAAGTTCTTATTTATATTACATTTCATTAGTACGACGTTTTTATCATTTTAACCCGTATCAACTTCATCGTCCTCATACTAACCATCAGCTGAACATACGGGATCTGCAATTTATCCTAGAACATGATCAGACTATGTAAACTAAAACCAGTAAAAGACAGGGCCGATTTTAGAGATCTATAGAGAGATTGGAGACCCCTAATTATTCTCCAAATAGACGATTTCTTTTTAATTCACACTGTGGGGCCCGTTTGCCCTACCCTAAATCCGGCCCTGGTAATAGGGCACCTAAGGATGCTCGGAATCCTGAATACTAATTTCTAAAACGCTGTAGACCTCCGGTTCCTCTCGGTGGACTTCCTGAACACGTTCCTGCTGACGTACCGCGTGTTCACGGATGGCGTGACGGTGCTGGAGGCGCTTAAGCAGGTGTTCTACGAGCAGTCACAACAGGAGATGGAGCTGGCACCTCCGCCTGATGCCACGAGGAAGACCAGCGCGGCCAGCTCTGTTTCTGGTGAGCGCAACCATTAGGTCTTCACCACGTGAAGATATTTTTGCTCCTGAAGAAGTAGAAGATGGCGGTTGGCAAAGAGTTTAGCGTAGTGACAAGTGGAAGAACAACTTTGTTAAGTGGCGACCACCACATTAAGCAACAGCGTTTTACTAAAAATTTTACTCCAACAAAACTCTTTATTGACGTACCATGCGACCGTTATGACGGTGCTGGAGGCGCTGAAGCAGGTGACCTCAGATCAATTGCAGCAGGAGCTAGAGGTCGCCTGATGCTATGGAAGATCAGCGCGGCCAGCTCGGTCACTGATGAAGTTTTAACTAAAAAATCTCCAATTCCACGTGAAAATATTAGATGGTATATTGAATCCAGAGCGAACCAACTCTTTGGTGGGATTCTGAGCATAGAGTGTAGGGATACAAGCGATATCGCCCGTGATTAAAGTAATTTTGCTAAAGACTAAGCTGGCACATACTGCTATTTACTCCACCTGTTAGGAAACTCTACAGCCCCGCCAGCTCCGGCGTCGGCGCGACTGTCAACGATGGTGACACCATACAAACAATAGCTGGGAGTTTTAGGGATCAAAATCATCTTTCGCAAATGGTGGAGTGAAAAGCGTATAACCTACCTATTAATATTTAATTTGAATGAATGAATGAAATATTTATTCGGCTATTAAAATATTACAGAAAATAAAATACAATTTCAGGTTATGGTTCGGAGTTCAGCGACAGAGACTGGCAATCACGCTTCTGGAAGGGATCTAGAAAAAGTGAGAGATAAATTTTACAGTTTGATAAAAAGACGCACTGGTTAAACTGTTACATATTACATGTGCAATGTTATTGCACTAAGGCAATGGGCAACACATGAGTTAAATAATGCTTTTGGTATTAAAATAAATTGTTATTTTAGGTGAAGACGAAGAGAAACTATCTCCTTACTTGATGGCTCCTTCGCGCAGAACCTCTTCGATAAGCGTGTGCAAGGTAGTGCCTGAACATTTCACCTTCACTTACTTACCTACTTCAGCTATCCATAGGGAATCAGAGTCACAGAACGTCCCAACCTAATCTGCAGGAAATACTTCACCTATATTGAGTTAAGTGCTCTAGATAGTCTTCATTAAGAGACAAATTGCACATGCTAGGAATGCAACTATGTGTCAAATTCTGATAAAAGATAACAAATTAGAGATAAAGACAAACCATTTGGTTATCTGCTGTCTATTGTCAGCTTAATCTCAGTCATCTATTCATGTCGTTGTTTTCAAATCGTTATTGTTATTTCTGGTCTATTCACATTTTGCCATGTTATTTATGCTTACTGGAGGAGGATGAGAAGGACAACAGTCATTTGACCATCCCAAAGATAATGGCCACCTCGTCCAGCAACGAGACTTTAAAAGGTATTTGTAAGATACCACGAAATGTATCTTCCACCAACGTATACTGACAAAATAGAAGCTAGAAAAAGATACGTGGCGCTTATGCTATGTATAAATTATTAATTATCTCTATATTATTCATTTCAAATGCGTTAACGTGGGTTTACCCAAAGATATGCCGCGGCTGATCTTTCATCATAAACATCATCATCATCATCAGCAGCAGCAGCAGCAGTAGCAGCATTATCTGTGTCCACTTCTACTACATAACAAAATTATTACAAATGTCTAATAATATTACATTATACCCAAGGTACATCGCCATCTTCCCCCGGTGCCATAAGCTCCGTGACACTAGTGGGTACTTCGAAGAAGTCCAGCCCAGAACCCACAGAACCCAAGCCAGAACAGAAGTCCCCAACTAAAGACAACGACGCCGCTGCTGCCATCATGAAGGTGGAAAGCATCGAGCTAGTCGACCAGAGCGACGAGGACATCAAGTATAAAGAGGAGGAACAGGAGAAGAATAAGAAGGAGGAGAAATTTAAGATATCGCAACGGTTTTCAGAGGTTGGTGTTTTCAGTGATTTTAAATAATTGACTCTCCCAACCCTTATATCTAGATTTAGACTTCAAAGTCTTCAAAGAAAGGAACTGCAAATTAAATATTATTCTCCCACTTCAGCACCTGTACTTTGATGGTCGATAATTAATCCAATTTAGTTTTTTTTATGGAAACTGTATTAACTTAAACTCGAATCAACGGTGTCAATTTTCTAGGCAATTTCTGCGAGTAATGGTTATATTGTTTAGTCTGTATTCTAGGCGCTTTGTTGTGTTTTGGTATAGAGAGTAGGACAGACGGTGAAATGGCTTAATCTTTTCCTAAAATCAGGTCATATTATGAACTTAATAACCTGCCAAGTTCCCGTTGGTAAAAGGGACAAGGCTTTATATATAGGAGTCATATGTATGTTGTCTCTTTAAATCCCTTTAACTTATCAAGTTTTGACAGTTAATAATATGGCCTTTACTCTGTTGGGCAGCGCGTGCGCACCATGACGCAGAGCCCGCGGCGGCTGCAGCCGGCGACGGCGTCGGCGTCGGAGGCGCGGCGGCGCTCCGAGGGTGCCCGGGAGGCGGCGGCGGCGGCCGAGGAGAGCCGAAGGGCGTCCGACACGGGGCGGTACTCGCCGAGGCGGTCCGTTAGGTGAGGTGCAATTTTATGTGAGCCTATTTCTGAGAGGCGTAGTGAAAAGACGGTCGACTCAGCTGGTAATTAAGTAATGACAATTAATTCCCTCTATCTGAAATGTTTAAAAGAAACAAATATTACGAAATATATTTTTTTTGCAATCTTTGAATCCATTATTACTTATTTATATCATCCACAAATATTACCATTTTCTTTTCAGTGAGCGTCGTTTTACCAACTCTTCGATCAACAGCGAGAGGCGGCGCTTCTGGGGAGGTTCTGAGCCACGGTCCTCCGTCACTTCTCAAGTCTCCCAAGTACAGGTAATGGTGATCATTTGTCAGGAAACAAACCTTACTCTGTATTATTACATTGATACGAACCTTTTTTAGGATTATTACCTATTGCTTGTCACGGTCATGAAAAATTGAGATGTTATTGTTACGGGTTTCACTTAATCAAATTTGAAAATCGCTAAAAGGGACTTCGACGCATCCAACATTAAATTTTTATGACCTCTTCTTTATTAGTGCGTTTATTTCAATAAGTCTTACTTTTTAGAATTATCGACGCGAAACCAGCCAATCTAAGGCAGGAGTGGTCATCACTTCGTTCCGCCAGTCTCATCGGAGGTAAGACCAACTCGAAAACGTATTTTTCAAGCTCATCATCTCCCTTAACCATAACTTTATCGATTTACTAATTAACTTTTTAGCACAAATTGAGAGCTTATCAAATTCTCAATGTTGTGGCATGTATCAAATTTTATTTTAAAATTTATGATACGATCTTTTCAATAGCGACGCTCTTGCACGCCTAGAGGATCATAACGGGAGCTTAGCGATGATCCTGGTGACGTCAAAATTGTTAAGACCCTTCAAAAATGCTTAATAATAATTGGTATTCGTTTAACAGCTTCGGAAAAGACCCGTTGTGGTGAGTGGTTGAGAGGTAACTCGTAGAGAGCAGACTTCTAGAGCTGCCGTAGAAGACGGTTTTGAATTCGCTTTTCCTAGAGTTTTTAGCGTTTTGCCCTTTTTGAGATATTAATGTTTGGCCCTCGATTGTAGATACGCCTGAGGGCACACTGACCCACGACACTTCGAACAAGACTCACCACACGATTTACTCTGCTCTGGAATTCTTGAATTTTGTCACACCATGTCCGAAGAAATCTAAACTTCTTTACTCTCATCTGCACTGGTCACTCGTTTCATCACTATCACATTGACTTTATCAACATGGTCACCAATATTACGATCATCGTCATCCATACCAGACAGGAATAAACACAATTCGGACTCTTGAATGTTGAAGATATTAATTAATATTTTAAAATTTTGTAGACGTTGGTTACTTAATATTTGATTTTTTATAATTATTTACAATGATTCAAATGCCTCCAAGATTTTTTGAGACATTTGAATCACGGTTAATACAATGTGATAAGAAAATCTATAGTATCTAATAGTCTTTCCGTTTGAAAGAACTATAAACTTAATCAAAATTCTGCATGTTCATTAAACAATTTTTTTTATCCCATTTCTAATCTACTTGTCTTTTTCTCTGTGCATGCCCGTAGTTAGCTCACATAGAGTATTTCGTATTTAATTTATATCTTAACAACTAATCTTAACATTTCTAATTCTTTCACCGTCAATATTAGATATATCAAGAACCTCCGCTCCGCTCTTTCTTTTCCAATTCTATCTATACCAAAGAACATTAATTGTGTTCTTCATCTGTTCCTTTCATCATCACCCACAAACGATGTTGAGGCATTTGCAAACTAAATGACTAGCGTAAAGTCGGCAAGTTTTATTTCTGTTTACATCGTAACGCTCAATCTTTAAGCTCATGCAACTACATCATGCTAATAATTGTCAAATTCACATTAAAATTCCTTTGCAGAATTATTAATTTTTCAAACGCAGTTTTCTTTTTAATCTGTTTCATTTTGGGGATACGTTTAGATTGAATTAAACTTGCTTATTTTTTTGCTAATCAACTATTCCTAAACCGGTAACGTCTCTAACTTCATGCCAGTCATTAACGTTGCCTATAACTGCATTAACTGCATCCATAGGGTCTCCTTCATTTGTTTCATCTGTGCATAGGAGCAGTACTTCGACTGCTGCCGTCGCGTTTGCGGTGGCCACTTCGGCCTCGTCTAACCCTCGATCACCGCCGACCACCTCGCCTCCACAGACCAGGCGGGACTCCGTCATATCTACCGCTGCTACCATGAGAGTTCTTAATGTGTTAAGGTATGAAAACTCACCAGTTTCAGCAGCCGTACTTTATTTACGGATCTAATTGTGAACCTTTTAAATAAAAAACTTGTGAGTCATCATTGATTGAATAAGATCCAAGGTTGTTTTTTTTCTCTTGACATTAAGGTAGGCTGTAGGCAATATATTCATTTTAATTATATCAAAGAAATGACAAGTGAATATTCTATATAGACGCTGTTCAAGTTTCACTCTACTACTGAAGATTGACAGCAACACCGTACTGCATGTGTCTCACAAAATAGAAAACCTTTTACCAGTGTTAGTGTTCGCGATGTCATCTTCGGACAACCAACGCGAAAAGCCTCATTTTAATCCAAGCCATCTCAATCAACTCATGTGTTTGCATAAAAAACTGATTTATAATCTTTTCAAAATTATGCAAGTCGTCCAACAAACAAAGCGGTATAAGCATATGAAGTCCATGTCCTTCTAGAGAGTAGACTCAAGGTAAAACAGTTAACTTCAGAAAACCTAAATATACCTACTTTCATTACCAGGCACTGGATCTCCAAGCACTCGTCCGACTTCTGGTCTGACGAGCGTCTCCGCGGTCTGACCATGGACTTCCTGAAGGAGATCGAGGGCAGCCCTGGGCTGCTGCCCGCAGAACACAAGGCGGCTGCTCAGCTGTTGCGTCTCTTGGAGAGATCTCCTGACCGTGCGGTGGATTTGAAGGCCCTATTTGCTCCACCTCCAGTATGTTATTTATTTTCTAGTAATCCACCACAGCTTCCGAGTGACATTTATTATGTATTATACACATAAATGGTCAGAGAGATATTTTCCAAACGATGGTAGTGAAACAAAAATGTGTTGCGTATTTTAAAAGAACTAGAACAGACAGACAAACAGAAATAACGACTTTATTTTATACAATTTAGAGATAGAGATGACATGGAGAAAGCATATAAGCTCACAAGTGAAAGGTCCAAGCAATCACAATATCGAAAAAACGCGTTACCAACTCTGAGAACTCTTTTAAAGCATAGAGAAGGCAAACGAGCGCCCAAGCCACCTGATGGTAAGTGGGCTCTGAGGCTCTATTAAGAATACCTTTATGCTAATCATAAAGTATACTAGTTGTCGCACCACACTATACAAACCTGTTATTTATTAAAACATTGCTACATGTCATGTCAAATCAAAGTATCTACTCTGTCCTGCCTCTTCTCTTCTATCTCGGTCCCTCACTGCTGAGGATTGCCACCACAAATTATATTTTACCAATCTGTGCGATCGTATGCCAAGTGGGCGGTATAACTATACACCCGGCCGGGAAACCAGCAGAGGTTGCAGCGGCCTTGCGATTTATATAATCTATAAAATGTCTGCTGCAGAAATGGAAGACTACTGCACTATTTTTCCCAAGAAAACCACAAATGAACAGTGTCGAAACAGTGCCTCTACTCAGGAGTAAACTATTCTTATACCTCCCAAAGGAACACTTTTAATACTTGCGCATTTTGATTTACTTACTTGGTGTTACAGGTGCCAACTAAGGAAAGCGTTGAGACATTATCGGCCCTTGAGATCGCCGAGCAGATGACCTATCTGGACTATCAGATCTTTAGCTCCATTCACAGCGAGTAAGCGATCATCCAGCTCTTTTTCAGTCATGTCTTTAAGTATTTCATTTTGGTTTGGACGTGTCACTTATATTATAATTCACACTAAGCTATGTTTGATCTTGAATCAAAATAAAAATTGGAGCCTATGGGGTATTTATAACGCAACAAAGACGAGGTCCTCTGCTAGATCTACAATAAAAGCATGCTGCAAGTTGCAACTTGTACACTTACAACAACTTGTAGCCATACCACGAGTGCTTTTTATGGTAAGGTAACCAATGTTTTATGATGAAAGATATATCCTGCACTCCTACAGGATCGACGCCCTTCAATAAGATAAGATAAGATCAAGAATGTTAAACCCACCCGCTCGGACGAACCATCTGCGCGAGCACAAGGATCAAGTTAGACGACTGGACGATGAAATTTCCTTGGTGGCATAGAGTATAACATCATTGGTCTTTAAAATACCAAAGGGTAAATATAAGTGACCTATAAATTGCCAAAGCATATCCTCTAAAAAATACATTTTACAGGGAGTTCCTGGGCCAGGCGTGGACTAAGGCGGACAAGGTGGACCGCGCGCCTCACATTCTACTGATGACATCACACTTCAACCACATCTCCAACCTCGTCATCTCCGAGATCCTCAAGAAATATACTCTAGCTGGTAATCTTTTAATCAATCAATTGCGCATTAACGGTGAGGTTTAATCGTTGCGGCTGTGAAACCCTAAGTTCTGGGCATTAGAACCAGATGTCCAATTAAAGTCAATAGGACATCCGACCAGTTGACTCTGATTTCTAGGATTATTGAGGTGAACTGGGCAATCACTCGATGGGGTGAGTCACATTCTGAGGTCAAGCAAGTAACATACAAGGATCAGTGCTAATCTTTCATCTTTACTAAGTAGTTACAGATAAACGGTATGTGGGTAAGGTTATTCTTGATTTTCCTTTGATCGTTCTGGCATATGTTTTTTGTCAATAGCAACTTTAGTATCATCATCATCCACAAGAGCTCTTGTCTTTTTTTACACACCATTAACTCAACAAGGGTTGTCGGTATGTTGCTGCCTTTTACGAGTAATACAAAACATTAAGACCCGTTTAAATGATTTGGAATGCCTCAAATCCCGTTGTGTCCAGGGCGCGTGGCGGCGATCGAGAAGTGGGCGGCGGTGGCGGACATCGCGCGCTGCCTGCACAACTTCAACGGCGTGCTGCAGGTGTGCGCCGCGCTCTCCAACACCTCCGTCTACCGGCTCAAGAAGACCTGGGAGAAGGTCTCCAAGACCGTCAGTACCTACCATAATAATAATACGATGATCTCGAAAGCCATCCCAGTGCCCTTAGCCAAGATGCATTACGCTAACTAGCGTTTCTATCCGTTTAGTTTTTAAACCAATCGCGTCACTGGTAGATCACGTGACTCTCCGTATGACGTGATCTACCAATGACGACATAGGTAATATTTTAATGTGACATGTTTTTTCTTTTATATTAATATTATTACTTTTATTAATAGGTTATAAGTATGTTTGTTCATAAACTGTTACTTTGTTAAAGATTAGTTTTAAGTAATATTCAAATACAATGTATTAATTGTTTATGAATTAAAAAAATGAAATGAAATGAAATGACGCGATTGGTTTAAAAACTAAACGAATAGAAACGCTAGTTAGCGATGGGCATCTTGGCTAAAAGCTCTGTACAGTTTAAATGACATGACAGATGGCTTTGACCCAATGCTTCAACTAAGATAGCCTGCATAATCATACCTACTTACCTAATCTATCCATACCTTATAGGTAGCAAGTATACACGTTTGGGCTTAGTTTAACTACATGATGAAAATAAAAATGTTTGTTCCAGAGCAAGCAAACGATGGAAAAGATGCAGACCATTATATCATCTGAATGTCGGTTCCGTATACTTAGAGATGCTTTGCACAGGTCAGTTTGAGATTAATACAACGCGTAACAGCTAATTATATTGTCATCTTGACACCACTAAACTCTCTCTTTCCTCTCTTCCCTTTCACCCAATGCTGCGATTCATTGTTTTCATTAACAACCCATGCCTAATGTCTGTTTGTAAATGCTCTTGCTGAGACTTAAAGAAAGAAAGAAAGAGAAACATTTATTCTTGACATATAAAGACCACAAAAAAGAAGACATGAAATAAAAATATAAAAAAGGCCTTTGTCACGAAATGGTTCCAATTCAGCATAATAGGAGCCAGCGCTGGTTTTCCAAGGACCATCGAGTGATGCTAAAGCAGGTAACGCTTTGGGCAGGATACGTAAAAGTGTTTAGGCAAGAGCAGATTACATTTGGGCAGGTTACAAAACAAGTGTTAAGGCAACGTATTGTAGCAAAAGACTTTTAGCAAATGTAACGTATAATGTACAGGTGTGACCCGCCGTGCATCCCGTACCTGGGCATGTACCTGTCGGACCTGTCGTTCATCGACGAGGGCACCACCAACTACACGCCCGACGGGCTGCTCAATTTCTCCAAGATGCGGATGGTGAGACCCCTTTACACACCAGCGGGCTGAACATTCAAGCACGAGATAAAATTTGACAAGTGCTAGGGAAATGGATACGTCTATTTGTAGAATGAAACACTCAGCTACATAAAAAAACTATATTTAAATTAATCTTTGCACATGGTACAAAAAAATGGTGCCTACATCGTAAGGCTGTATATGAGAGAGAAAGAGCAACAGCCATGGCTGCCTTGTGTTGCTATATAAACAGTGATCGGAATAAGTAGAGTATATTTACCTAAACTTGATGCATGTTCATTCAATAATGTGTTCCCATCTCACTCACGCATGAATGAACAAGCGTCAAGTTTAGGTAAATATACTCTACCTATTCCGATCACTGTATATAAAACAAAGTAAAATATTTTATGGGTGTCTCACACACTATTCCATATTCTAACGTAAGACTTAATGCTTAAGGTTTAAAATAAAAGTGTCTCGTCCCGACTTTTATTACCTTTTATTACTAAGCAACTATTGCGATTTTCACATTTTTATAGCGATTTTATCAAGCTGGGACACTTTTATTTTAAATCTTTGTTAGAATATGGAATAGATGTATTAATTTCCCTAGCACCTGTCAAATTTTATCTCTTGCATCATGCGTGCAAGAGATAATATAGTCGAGATTATCGCTGTGCTGTGGACTTGTGTCACTTTTGGATAAGTATGTTAGTGGGAGTGTCGGTTGCAATACATTTACCGAGAGATAACCGCAACCATATACAGGGTGTTAGGTAATGAGTGGATAAACCGTGAACTGCTGATAGGGGGCACTTAGGTCGTTCTAATAATGATAAATGAGGTTTTGTAAAAGTGCCACGGTTTTCGAGATATTTGGACTTTTTTAATTTTTTAGGAAATTGACACCCTTACTCAATTTTTTGGTTGTGGTTAGTGTACTAAGATGTTTTTTTTTTATTTTCTTTTTAGCTTATTATTGTTAAATAGTTGTGTTATGCGATAAACATTACCATTTTGGCGTAACTACCGCGGTTTAATTAAAAAAAAATCGCAAACTTGAATTTTGCATCTTCGATAGAACATTTACCAAATTTTGAGCTCTTGCGGTGAAAAAAAAAATTACTATCACTTGGTAGCCAATGAGCTAAAAAAAACATGCCCATTTAATAGAGATTTTAAAACAGTAAACATCTTTTTATTTAAATATTAGAATAAAAAACAACATCAGTTTTCCGAAATCGATTCGATTATTTCCTGTGATTATTTCATATTAAATTTGTGCTCCACAATTCCAAAGCGTACCTAATTATGACAAACTTTTCATTGCGAAAATAAAAATACTGGCCACTAATTTTGTGAAACTTTTTATTGAAAAAAGTAAAGATTTGTGATCCGAGCGAAGCTTTACAACCTTTTTGTTGTAATAATAACGATAACACCCTGTATAGGCCTGCAGCAGTTTGAAAACCGAACATGTGGGTGTTTTTGGCAATTATTTAATACACTGGCCCGCAAAACTAAGTATCACCCTTTATAATTGCAATAACTAAAAATGGCTATTTTATTGTTTTATCTTTTTGTTTAAGTTGAAAATATTACTGTTTATTTTAGTTATAGTTGGAAAGAAAGCTGATAAAATTTGCTATAAAATGTTTTTTATTTTAAATCTCTAACTTCTATAGTTTAGAAAAAAATGAAATTTTAAAAGTGTGATACTTAGTTTTGCGGGCCAGTGTAGTATAGTTACCCTACCTGGAGCGACACCCCTAATCCTAGTAATATAAACACTAATCTTTCCATTGTTTTGCAGATCGCTCACGTGATTCGCGAAATAAGAAATTTCCAACAAACGCCGTACAAGATTGACCATATTCCAAAGGTAACCTTGAATGATTGCCTCAAAATTTTCAATAATTTCATGTTGTGGAAAAGCAAACGGGCACACAGACCGTCTGCTTAAATAAAATACGAGTAAATAAATATCAGGTACAATCTCACACAAATTGACCTAGTCCCAAACTAAGCTCTAGGTTTGTACTATGGGCACCACAACGATATATATACTTATATAGAGAAATACATACTTGAATATATGGAAAACATCCATGACTCAGGAACAAATACTCGCGCTCATACTAGGCTAACCGCATCGTCATACTTTAATAGGCATATTTAATGCCTTTATCAATGTGAATGAGAATGCAAGAGAAGACCTCGATCCAGCAGCAGTACACCGAACTGATGGTTGTCGATGATAATGATGATGACCTTAAACATGGTCTTAACTCTTAACAGCGGCCTTACGTCTAAATTCAAATTCAAATTAGTTTATATCATTACATTAAATTATACATTTTTATTAATAATGGTAGTTAGCAACCGTAATGGAAATGGCGTGGGCACAGCTTGGCTGGTTTTAAGCCCACCCGTGATCAGTCGTGGAGGGTTATCGTGGAGGGGTCGTGGGTCTACACGTTTGCCGGGGCAAAACTGCTACAAGTGCTACACTAAATGTGACGTTCTCAATGTAAAGGGACCTTATAGAGGCAGGCGGTTACGCCGTTTTTAGAACTGTTACCATAGTATTCGTATAGTTACAAGAATAAGAAGAGCGTAACTGCCTTCCTCCATACGGTCCCTTTATATTGAGAACGTCACAAATATAAAATTTCCCAGGTATGCGACTTCCTCCTGGACCGCAACCTCGTGATCCCCGAGGAGCGACAGTACACGCTGTCGCTGGAGCTGGAGCCCCGCGTGGCGCGCGGCTCCTCGGCCGGGCTGCACTCGCACTCGGCGGCGCCCGCGTCCCCGGGCTCCTAGCGCCGGCGCCGCGCGTCCCTCGCGGCGCTCGCGCCCCTGCGGCCCGAGCGTTAGGACGCGCGTTAAACTGCAACTTCAAGGTCATGAAATCAAGGTCACAAATTAGAAGGTCAAGGTCATGAAATCGAGGTCACAAATTAGAAGGTCAAGGTTAATTAGTGTGGGGGACGTTTCGGTTGGGATAATTGCATGAAAGACTAGGAAGTCAGTAGTGAGTGTTAAAGGTCGGTACTTAAGAAATTTGTTTATGTAGCAGTTTGTAGATGAATTAAGTTCAATTTATGAAATTGCTACTACATAGACGTATTTCTTCGTTTTTTTTTTCGATTGACATTATTTAACTAATTTAAGGAGTTATTGTATAGTTAGTTGGTGGAGATTAATCAAGGTTAAGTGAAATGTGTTGTTATGGTGCGCTTGGGTCGTTAAAGAGATTAGAGAGAGCGCTTCTTATCCGTAAGTTGGTCTCGTTTAATGTACCAAGAGATGGCTAATTGTGTTGTAAGAGGTATTTAAGAAGTGCCTCTGAGATAGCATCTGGGGTTGACAGTGGAAGGTGGACAGCGAGACAATGCGCATGCGTCATCGCTCATGTTTAATTAAATAAGTAAGTAATAAATTAAAGCCTTCGGTAGTGCGTGAAACTAGAAAAATGTGAATATCGGACATATTACTCTGATATTGCCATCTAATGATCATATAGTACGTATACATTTTAGAGATTATAATCGTCTGTTGTGACCTTTTGTATTCAGGTCATGGTTATACGTATGTGGAAATGAAAAGTGAGAAAATATTTGATAAACTTATTATATGGTGTAGTGCACACTGCTAATAACTAAGAATGGATTCTTGAATGATTGTTGACGATTTTTTTCTTTTGGGGGTGTATGTACACAATGTTAAAGGTTTTGGGTTATAAAGACGCATACGTTTATGTGACAGTACAGACAGTACCATTAAGGCATGCATCTTTATACAATTACGAAATATTTTTAATAGACAGTTTAGCATTTCCCAATTGATAAGTAGCTAACAGGGAATTGTAAATGCTTTTATTTTTAGTTCAGTAACTGAGTCGATGGTCTTGACAAGCGATATTGACAGAAAGCAGAGCGTTGTCAAAAAAAAACCTTTATTATTATTTTTTTCCGGTACCTAGTGTCCGGAGAGTATGGCAATGTAAGGATTTGCCAGTATCTTGTAATTTGATTTTTGATTAAGTAGTTCTTGGTAACTACTAGTATATTGGCTTCTTGAGGTATCTTGGGTGCGTTGATGATCTTCGTGTGTCGTTGTTTTTTATTATTATTATAATTTATAAAATGTCGGTTTGCTACTTGTCAACGGGCGGGAATGAAATGGCTCGTCTTCTAAATTCTAAATATAACTTTTATCGTTTTTATTTACGAAAGCAAGAGTAATTTCAGGAACCTGGAAACATTTTACGCATTTCGCTGATTTTCTATCGCTGTTATATTGTACCTGTCTTAAAGTGACGACGGAATCGTGTGCGGCGGATATTGCAGCTGTGAATGAATAAACTTATACACTTTGATAAGTCGTTCTCGACTATCCCTCATTCATAAACGCACAATAACAAAAATACCTGTGCTTGAAACATGCTTTGTTTTTATCTTTAATTGTGACATTTGAATTTGACAGCAAGTGACAAAGCATACATACAAAAAGATAAAAACCCCCGATTAAATTAGGACCCTAATTTCAGAGATCGTAACTCTTAACTCTATCTAGTTCAAGTCACTTTCAAACAAAAAAAAAACTAAATCAAAATTGGTCCATCCGTTTACGAGCTGCGATGCCACAGACAGATACACGATACGTTAAACTTAGAACACCCCTCTTCTTGCGTCGGGGGTTAAAAATAGGTTTATTGTAGGTTTATGAATAAGGCGGTATAACTATAAATACTCGTATGTTAACGGGTAAATTCTTGTGAGCTGTGAGTATATTCAAATTAAAGGTAAGAATTAAATATTAATAACTAACATTTTAAAGACTTTAGACGAGTAAAAATAAAAAATAAACAACTGCCTATGTCTCTCAAACATATCTTATATCTGAAATATAACATATCCTCTATAGGCAGGTATAGGCAAATTGCATTATATCACATGTAATGAACATAGAATGAAATTAAAGTAATTAACGTATGACAAGTTTTAAATCAGTATAATCGATACAGGTAATGCAATTTGCGTGTCCTCATACTTTATTTTCGGAGCACCTTATGGCTAAGATTTACTTATTAATAAAATAAATAAAAATATAACCGCCTGTTTCACAATCGTATCTGTCAAATTAATTTAGCCCTTTCCCTTTCTTACACTTGAAAATAGACAAGGAGAGGGTTATCATTAACTGATAGATGAATTTATTTGTCAATTGCGAAACAGGCCCTAAGTCTAATAAATTAATATGTACATAAAATGTTTATAGCGATTATTAATTTCTAAATTAGTGAAATGAATCGACTGCGCGAAAATAAGCATGAATTATCTACGTAGCTTAGAAATCTAATTGTTTTGCGATTACTATGTTGTATTATTATCTTCATTGTCAATTGGTAAACGGTGAAGTATAAGTAAGTACATATCACGGCATATTCTCCAATTCTACAAAAAATATGACGTAATTATTCTGGACTACATGTTAAGATATCTGTTAAATGTAGTCATATAAAGTTATTGTTAAATAAAATAATAAAAAGATATTCTAAAAAAATATAAGGTACACCGTTTCTTCTTCAAGTGTGAGAAAATAGAGGTTTGTGTAATCGTGTTATTTAATAAGGGCTCGAATCTCATCATGAGTATTCATATACTCGTACAACAAAATACTTGAGGGTTGACTGACGACTTTAAACTCGTTGTTGTAGTTTAAATTAAATAATACTTTTCGATAATTTTCAGGCGTATTCGGTTATGCGACCGCTAGACAAGAAAATCTTCGAAGAGCATTACTTAATTATGAAAGGTAAACGAATCGAAATTTGCAAGTTAAAGTTCACAGTTCACTCGTGGACGTATCAAGTCAAGATCTTAGTCGACAGTTCGCGTACTAAGCCGAGGTTATAGTCGACAGTTTGCGTAAGTCAAGGTTATATTTGACAGTTCGCTTAAGTCAAGGTTATAGTCGACAGTTCGCGTATTAGGTCAAGGTTATAGTTGACAGCGACCGTTTCAAAGTCGTCGGTTGATTTCCTGATCTCTGACTATTATTATCTTAAGTAATCGTGGTTGATGTTAGGCTGTTACATGTTACTCGTGGTTGTTACAGTAGGTAGGCACGTACCTACGTTTTATCGTCATTTCGACTGCTTATACAATCTTGTCGTGAGTCTCTTTTTCTACACTGGTTACCTAATGTATGTATTATTTTATCTTGTTTAAAAATTTAATTTTAACATCAATATTAGAGAATTTAAAAGTTTGTTGTAAAGGGTCATTAGCAAATTGGATTTTTATGATGTAACCTAAGGTGATTTCAAGTGAGAATAGATACATCTGTAAGTCTTTTTCTACGACCTTTTTCTATGTCATTTAATGTTAGTGTTAAATTTAAAATACGTCGTTAACTATAGGTAGTCAGCGTGTAATCGATGTCAATCGGTTGAATTAAAAGAACACACCTAAAGTAATAATAGATAAATAATAATAATAGATGGATAATGTTCTTTTCACACGGTATCTATCTTCTTTCTTACAGATTATTTTCAAACCAAAAGGAACATCATAATGCATTAATACATTTGGTTTAAATTTCAGATTGGTGTAGATACATATTACCTTCATCAGAAACTTTCAGTCCACCAAGCAATCTAATGGTCTTTCAGGCTGAATGGACACGAAAATAGTTATTTGTTATGCAAGGCTGCAAAGTTATTTGGCGCGAGAGCCAGTATTGAATCCCGAGTTAGCGAAGGATTTCAAAAATAGAATCCTAAGCGTAACAAAGGATTCAAGGCCTCGAGACCCAAATAACATTGCTGCCGTGTGAAACAATTTTTCACCTCACCGTAGCGAGAACACTTGGTGTTGGGAAAACAATTGCACGAGCGCCACATCAGTCGTGGCCGTGCCCCCTCCGGGAACGGCATCAACATTACATTCCACGCAGGAACTTTTCCAAGTGGACTTTTGCGCGCAGATTTTGACCAACAAAGAAAGCCTTTCCGAGCTGATGAGGTGAAAACCTTATTTTCTACTGTACACAATACAGACAAAAAACAATACCAACACAGAGTTTGATTTGTCATTATTCATGTAGTTATTTTTTCTTCTTTTTTTTAATCGTGGCGTTCCGTAAAAAATTATTCATATATGTATTATTCATTCAATTATTATTGTATTTATTGCGACTTAGAGGAAAAGTAGTCTGAGAGGCCATTAGATCGTGTGAGGTGCTTTATATGGATGATATCATAGTTTTAATACAACCAACGCATAAGCACAATGTTTTAGTATTTTACACGTTCGGAGGCTGTCATTACATTACATTTTCTGTAAGTATTACAAGTTCTAATAGTTATAATTACAGATATAATAGATAATATATATTCGTATATTCCTTTTAAAAACGTTGTCTTCCCTTGTAATTTAAAACCTTATCTTTTAAATAGCGTAATTATAAATAATTAAGTAGTTTTAAACTTGAAGAGTATTTTTCGTTATTAAATAACAAATTATTAAATGTTTATTATCTATTAGGTAAAAGTTATGATTAACAAATTTTAAATGACTACGCTTCGATTTTAAAATCTCTTATGAATATCCAGATAAGGATTTTTTGATAAAGTAATTTTGAACTATAAGCAACTCTAGATCTACCTCCGCACTCAAATTCTAAATATTGGTAAATAATCTTATTTTGGGTTTCTTAAATTGCGCTCAACTTCTTAAAGAGTCTAAGGAACGTGTAGTTGTATGGAGTTGTATTAGTTTATCAAACCGTCGTGTTACTTTCTCAAACCTGCGATTTTTTTGCGGTTGGTAAACTGATTGCATCATAAATTATAATTAATTAAATGACATTACCAACCGCAAGAAAAAGTTGCAGATACAAATTTGAGAAAGTAATACGACAATATTCAATATATTTTAAGATCAAAGATAGTGACGAGAGTAGGTGCTTGCAGAGTTAATATATTTGAAAGAGTATTTTTTCTAAGTAACGTTAGGTAATATAATTTTCGTGTCGATTTAAATGGGTGTTTGTTCTAAGCTGCTGTAAATGTGTTTGAATAAGTTTATTTAGATTTCAAAATATACAGTAGGTCTTGCCGCTAACACTATTGTTTAATGTAACAAACGTAAAAAAATTATAAACACGTCCATATTTAATAACTTCTTTCTTGTTTAAACTGACTCTAGTTCATAAATTCATCCATATTCAGTACACGTGTACCTAACACCGCATAAAAAGTACGCCATCGAGACCCGTAACCTGCGACTACGACCTGCGACCTGCGACTGGCGACTGCGACCTGCGACCGGCGACTGACCGTTCGCCCGTTTATGTATGGTTGAAAGACAAACATTCGACCAGCCAAAAATCCTCACAAATTTTCACATTAATTGCTAGTAGGAAATTAGTATGATATTATTATAAACGGCATTGGTTTAGGGCCTCAATTAAATGTTAACAAATCACACATCTTGGCTCTGTTAAACAACCAATGAAAACCATTTTGTCGAAATTTGATCATATCAGTGATCTGCTTCTATTGGCTGAAGAACTAAATCAAATGGAGTAAAGAGAGAAGAGTAAAGATCGCAGTTCGCGAGTCGCGAGTCGCGGGTCGCAGGTTATAGTCGCGGGTTGAGGGTAATAGTCGCGGGTCGCAGATTATAGTCGCGGGTTGAGGGTACATAAAACTAGCAGGTCGCAGGTCATATAGCCGAATGTACCTACTCATTAAAATACTACTCTGTCAAGAAAGTACCGGGAAAAGATCAATAATACACAAACTGTTTGTTAATCATCCAAATTTATTTTATCACCTTCAAAGTATGCTCCTTCAGAAACGATACACTTACGCCAACGAATAATCCAATCATCAAAACATTTTTTAAACGCTGTTTCCGGAATTGAATTCAGTTCTCGGCGCGAATTCTGCTTTATGTCTTCTACCGATTGAAAACGGGTGCCACGAAGTGGTAATTTGAGTTTAGGAAAAAGAAAGAAGTCGGCAGGAGCCATATCTGGTGAATATGGTGGTTGCTCGATGGTATTTGTTGAGTGTTTGGTCAAAAATTCTTTCACAATGATGGCCTTGTGCGAAGGCGCATTATCGTGGTGCAAAATCCAAGAATTTTCATTCCACAAATCTGGCCTTTTTCGTCGAATTTGCTCTCTTAAATGCCGCATAACGCTCAAATAATATTCTTTATTTACCGTTTGACCTTCCGGCAAGAATTCCGAGTGCACAACACCGCGATAGTCAAAGAAAACAGTCAACATGACTTTGACTTTTGATCGACTTTGGCGTGGTTTCTTCGGTTTCGGTTCAGTTGGAAGGCGCCACTCCGAAGCTTGTTGACTAGTTTGCATGTCAAACTCGTAAACCCACGTCTCGTCACCAGTAACAATGCGTTTCATGAATGTTGGGTCGGAATTGACTCGTTCTAGCATGTCCTCAGCGACTCTCATGCGATTGAGTTTTTGGAGAAAATTCAGGTCTTTTGGGACTAGCCGAGCGGTAACATGTTTCATACCCAAATGATTAGTTAAAATAGTACGGATCGACTCGTGAGATACAGAAAGTTCGGCGGCTATCTCTCTCAAAGTTGAATGAGGATTTTCAGTCACTATTTCCTTCACTTTTGCGATGTTAACTTCAGTTGCAGACGTTGATGGCCTACCAGAGCGAGGCAAATCTTCCATCACATCTCGACCGCTTTTGAACGCTTTGTACCACTCATAAACACGTGTTTTTGATAAAGTCGAATCACCGTAAGCCTTCTGTAACATTTTCAGTGACTCCGAACACGAAATTCCATTGGCGATGCAAAATTTAAGACAAACTCTTTGTTCAATGTTTTTGTCCATTATGAAATTCGCAATACACACTAGATATGATATAACTAAAAACAGCACTGTATTTAATATAAATAACAGATGCAACTCAAACTCCGCGCCAAAATAGAAAACAGTTGTGCCAATCTAACAACAACAAAAAAAACAAAAATTTGAATTTGGAACCATAAACAAATCATCCATTCCCGATACTTTGTTGACTGAATGTATAAAGTAAATTAAGAACTCTGTAAAAGGTATTTTTTTTAAATTTCTCTGAAAATTCGAAACATTTTATTTGTATAATAAATAGATCATCGCAACTATCAAGTACTTAATTAATAATAATATATGATATTTTTCCACAAAACATTACAAATTTGCAATACCTAAAACTAGAGGCTCCACTTCCTAAATATGTAAGATCTGTTCTATGTAAAATGTTAGTGATATTGACAATACTTATTTTCGAAGTTGTGGTTACATTCTTCATATACTTTTAATACTTTTAACAGTATTTGATGTTTATACATATATCATTGATATGAAGCAGGCGACGCAGTTCCACGCAGCGCAGGGCAAGCAGATATCTGTCCCCATTCTACAACGAGGCGCAGAGCAGGACAGACAGATGTCTGCGTTGCACGTGCCTGCGCCGCAGCGTGCGCAGCTTCAGGGACGTTCATGCATTACAAAATCTGCTCTACCCTGCGCTGCGTGGGCGTCGCCTGCGTCTCAGCATACGCCCAGTCTTATAAACGTGTAAAAATGTGTATGGATAGGTTGTAATGGGTATTGGTGTACTGATCGGAAACGAACCCACGAGTAAGTTAGCATTTGTACTCTGACTTTCGCCGTAAGCATATTTCTACACACATTTTTTTTTATTGAATGATTAAAGTAAAAAAACCGGGCAAGAGCCGGACCACGCTCAGTGTAGGGTGCCGTCGCCATTCGTCAAAACACACAACAATTCGCAAATAAAACACAAATATTAACTTTTCTAGTTAATTTATCTTAGCTGATTTTCGGTAGGTATAAACATTTTAATCCTCTTTAACTCATGAACCAGCTGCGGATGGACAGACGGACGGACATGGCGAAACTATACCTAAGGTTTCCTAGTTTCACTACGGAACACCAAAAAAATCCCCAACAAAATAGGGACCCATACTTTCATAGTTCATAACTCTTAAATGGCCCAACAGATTTTCACCAAACTAGTTAAGAACACTCGCGATCAAATCATCTTGAAAAAAAGTAAATCAAAATCGGTTCATGCGTTTAGGAGCTACGATGCCACAGAGAGATACACAGACACACACGCTAAACTTAGAACATCCGTCTCTGAGTTAAAAATAAATTTTTACAATCAAACCTGACGGCAATCACAGTTTAGGCGACAAGTACCGATTAGTGATTTTATCGTATACCAAATCAAATACAAGTCGTTTTAATCAAAAACGACTTATCATTTGACGCAAAAAATCATGTCTAATTGTGTCAAATCTAATCATAGAAATTCTTTTACGATTGACGTACTACGTCACTGTGACATAGTTCCATGGTGGCCCAGAAATCAGTGGTGAGCTATTCTCGTAGGTACAAAAATACTTCTTCTTTCTTTCAAATAAAATACTCCACTTGAAAAAAATTGAGTACCTACACTTGAGAAATGGGCGTAATTCCTCCGAAATACTTGTGAAATAACAACAACTAACAAATCAAATCATACATATTTTTTCACGTAAATATCACGCGGTTACGTTGACAGGTGACAGATAGAGATAAAAATGATTGTCAGTTATAAAGCCTTGAACAAACCGTTTTAGCAAAGCCTTTGTATATTTTGAACACATCTACAGTCGAGGACAGTAACACTTTTTCACCATGTTCTATTGTAATAAGGTCCAAAAGTGTACATTTCTTTCTGTCCTTGACTGTACGTAACTAAACTGAAGCGTTTTAACAATAGAGAAAGAACAAAGCATAGAAACCAGACTTTAAATTAAAAACAACTAAAGACGTATGTTCGACCTTATGACGACGCGGTTAGCCCAGTTGGTAGTGACCCTGCCTACGAAGCTAGCGGTCCCGGGTTCGAATCCCTGTAAGTATTTGTCTATATAAGTCAGTCAGTATATCGTTGCCTGGTACCCATAGTACAAGCCTAGAGCTTAGTTTGGGTCTAGGTCAATTTGAAGAAGAAGAAGAAGAAAAACATTTATTCGTGACCAATATCCGCAAAGGACAGAAAAATATACACAGTAAGAATGTAGTCACGAAATGGTCCCAACTCAGCGTAATGCCGGCATTAAAGTCGGCGCTGGTCTTCCGTTGGAACCATCAGGTGAAACCACGGAAGGTTACACACACATAATTTTGACAGATAGATAAAACATAAATTACAAAACAAGAAGGAGGAAAACGAAACAATAAGAAAGGGAAACGAACATGAAAAAATTAAAAATTAAAAATCACACGCTACCTTTCATGCCCCGCCTTATTTGGCAGTATGGACAAGAGTCCCTTAGCCCCCCTAAGCAAGCAAAAACAAGCAAAAACAGACGTCACAACTTGATCATAACCTATCTTATCTATAATCGGAATTTTAATCTCACTCACTCTCAACTCTCATTTGTGTGAGATTGTCCCTGATATTTAATTTAATTTATTTTATTTATGGCTTTCATATTGAGTTACAAAGAGAGGTGCATGTAGGTATTCTTTCGTTATCTTGTATGTCATCAGTCATCACAATGTTTACCTACTAAATGAAGAGGTCACCCTAACAGAATTAGCTGAGCGCAATAACATTTTTATTTTTTTAAAGAAGTTCATCTTGTGACAGTGACAGTTGAAGAAGAAAAAGCAGCCCAGTTTTGGTCTCATTCCCTCTACTTTTTAGATTAGGTATATCTAAAAAGTAGAGAAAGATAACTGGTGCATTTCATCTCGCGGTCCGGCTTTTATGCTTTGTAAATACTTTGTAAAACGCGTATAAATCCAAGCTCGCTTTTGCAGTTTGATCAGGGACTTTGGGTGGCAATACACTGAGATTTATGCCACAAGCTTTGACATTGATTGAACTGACTGCTCCCTTACGCACACTATTTTTTGGAAACCACAGCACAGTGTTCGTTATTTAAAAGCCGTGGTAGCCTAATGGTTTGACCTGCCGACTCTTAAGCATCGAGGGTCGTGGGCTCAAACCCGGGCTCGCACCTCTAAGTTTTCCGGAATTTATGTGCGAAATACAATTTGTAAAACCATGAGCTTTTCGGTGAAGGAAAACACGTTAGGAAACCTGCACCCACCTGCAAAGAAATTTGACAGTGTGTGCGAAGTTCCCAATCCGCACTGGGCCCGCGTGGGAACTACAGCCCAAACCCTCTCATTGTGAGTGGAGGCCTGTGCCCAGCAGTGGGACGTATATAGGCTGGATTATTATTATTATATTATATGCCTCACCATCCACGGCATCTGCTAACCGTAGTTAATTGTCTAGTCAAGAGAGCATGACTGTGTGACCCTGAATTTGTAGACGTCGACGTCCCTTCAGGAGGTTCTTAAACGAAATGGATACAAGAAGACCAGACTGCCCAGAGACAGAAATGTAAAGCTTCGTTTAGACTACGACACTATACACCATACATTAAATGTATACACCTAGTGTCTGTGTATGAACGCGGCTGTCAAGTGTATACTCGTACACAGAGTGTCCGGTCGCACTCAGAGACGTCAATTAACTTTTAAGTTTGATTAAAGTTGCTGCTGTCACTTTCTTTGCTATAGCAATAGAATAGGACGCAGCAACTTTAATCAAACTTGAAAATTTATTGATGTCTCTGAGTACGGCAGTAAGAGATGTACGAGTAGTTACGCCGTCATCCAACGTCGCAAGGCATGTAAGAACACTGAAGGATGTAATTTCCTTTCAATCGCCTGGCTTTTATAAGACACTGTAATCATTGTACATTATGGCAGGTATGTCGTTTGGTGGATTTGTTAACAATAAACCAGAACTACTCGTGTATTGCCGCCTTACTAATAAATTAGTTTTATACTCTTTCTAAAATATTTTTTACATTATAAATATTATTTAAGTAGTGGCTTTTTTTTTAAATCATATATGGGCCTGCGTTTGACCTCAGTCTCACCTGATGTTAAGTGAAGACGAGGTCGAAGATGGTACACGCTCACCCAGAAAATGCCTATTAGAAATGCCAATAATGCCTATTTAGTTTTTGGTTTAAATACCTAAAGAGGATTTTAAATGATAAACAATTTTAAAATCTCCGACTCCCTTCTAAGTTCTAACTGATGTAGAAAATTGTGCACAAAATGTACCTCTCCGTAAATTCTGAAATGTACTTTTAGATTGATCAAGTTGGCCGGGGCAAATCTGCCCTGCTAAGATAAGAGGCAGTATTTTACACAAAACTACTTTAATAATTGCAACATCATTACTGGATAATAAGGCTGCAATTGCTATAGCAGTTTTGTGTAAAATACTGCCTTTTACCTTAGCAGGGCAGAAATGGCTATAGTTACTATTTCAATTCACAGTTAAACAGAAGTAGGTATACTTAAACACCTGACAGCTGTTTTACTGAGTGCCATTATAGTTGACGTCATTGTAATTTGATGAAGATTGAACGTTTTCACTTCCATGTGTTTTTTTGCTCAGACACTATACAACCATGTCGCAGAAAGCCATTGACTTATTTTGAGGTAACTTATTTCTCGTCACCAGACGTGGTCATTGTGAAAGGGTTCTATTGTGGGTCAATGATTAAAGTTGTTGTTACTATGCCTATGAAACTGACACTTGGACCTAACCAGGATTTTTTAGCAATGTCTGTACCTATATAGCCTGGCAAAAAAGAGTGGATCATGGTGACAGTTGGAACTAAAATATTTTCAAATGGCAACCAGCACTAGGTTAGAGTGAACCTTGGATCATGTT